>ML386564.1:17288-84895 GCA_005239525.1 Nicotiana knightiana | reverse complement strand
ATATATATATGTGTGTGTGTGTGTGTGTATGTGTGTACGCGCGCGTATAAACACGTAAAAACATGATATTCTAAATGCGTAGGCACACATAAGACAACAAAATTAATTAACGGTTATCAATAAGTAAAAATAGTATTGAGAAAAATGATTTTGTGACTTTGCTATTATATGCTGGTAAATTTCAATTATTTAGTGTGACAAAAATATTTGCTGAGAATCATATACAGTTCGGTTATTTAAATGCGATAAACAAAAATATATGACTTTATTATGGAATTTCATTAATTTAAATGATCATTTAAAAAATTAGCTTGCTTGCGGCGAGGTGAGCCCAGTATTATAACAATATTCGACATGAATCAGTGAAAATCATGAAAAAGAAAACCCCAACTTCTAGAGAGATCTTGAGAGAGAAGATAATATTCTTTTTGGACGTCATCCAAAAAACATCTAAGTCCACTATTTATATTTACAGAGAAAAAACTAATCAAAATAGTAATTGATGATTGGGATTCATTTGGGATATCATTTGGGAGTTGTGAAAATTTGAAGCTATTCTGTGAAGATTGAGCTATTTGGTGATTTTTTTTGTAAGTTGAAGTTCGTAGGAGAGGAAACTCATGTAAGTTTTGTATACAGTACTGTACACTTAATATAATATAATGTTGTATAAGATTGTATACTGGGTGTATAAGAACTGTTGCAAAAAAATAGGTTATGCGACTATAAATTTAAAAACATGGCTATATAGGTGCAATATAGTGTATTGGATTGTACTTTTGCATAAATATCTCTTAAGTAAATCTGGGCTAGGTCAGCTCTATTATCCTGTCAAGGAGTAAAGATAGCACGGGCTAATCAGTTTTTGGATTGGTCATTAAAAAATTGCCAGCGTTAGCCAAGTCATTGAAAAATAGCCACTATTTTATTGCAACAAAGACCGATCCAGCATAATATATTGGAGCTCGGTGCACCTCTGTATGAACTTCCAGCATATTATGCTGGAACTCCAACACGCGACAAGTTCCAGCATAATATACTGGAGATTCGAGCATCTGTGTATGAACTTCTAGCATATTATGCTAGACCGGTATACTTTGCTGGAACTCCAGTATAAGAATTCTAGTATATTATGCTGGAGTATTTTCCGGATTTTGAACAGTGTTTTCGTTCAGATTTATCTTTACATAAAAAGTGGCTAAATTTCGATTACTTTTGAAACTGTGACTATTTTTGAATGGCCACTTATAAATCTGCCTATTTTTGAATTTCTCCCGATCAAGGAGGCTAACATTGGGCCTGACTTCTGGCAGGCAGATATAATTGGGCTCCAACATCACGGACCCCTCATATACTACACTTTTGATTTCATGCAAGAGTTAATTTCACTAATCTTTTAAGTCAAATTGGATTAAATCAACTCCATATTTTAAAATTAATATTTAGATATTATAAAATTATACGAAAAATATTATAAGTTAGAATTCTTTCCATATTAATATGATAAAAAAATATATTTTAAAATATTGGCTAAACTTTACATAATTTGAATCTCAAGAAGCGAAAAAGATCACGTCTGCGGTGAGTATTTTCAGAACCCACTTACAAGTCTCATCTTTGTATCTCTGTCAAAAAGAAAAACAAGTACGTTTGTGAAACGATTCAACCAAATCTACCATAACACAGTACTTTGCAGTAAAGATCAAGAAAAACCTTCTTCACCTAAACCTAATTAATATATTTATAGAATGTATATATCGCAATTAGGTTGTACGTAGTGAGAGAGAATTTACAGAAAGCAAAACATCGTTAATCGATAGACGTTGATTTGCATAAATATAATAGTTTTAGCCAAAATTTATACTTTTTGATCAAACAATATAAAGATTGGCCGGTTGCATCGTAGTATAGGTCAACTTAATTGGATGGCGTACAAAAACTATACACTATCAGAGCACATAACCTAAACTTTAGTATTTTATCTTTGAAATAATCCGATTACTATGACTCAATAATTTTCTGTTAGCAATCACCTAATCAAAGAGGCAACCACAGTTTTCTTTCCAGTCTATTGACATTGTTTTTCCTGCAAATTGGTTATACGCACATGTCATAGAGAATATATATCTACTTACGTGCGAAAGAGAAACTTATAAGGAATTAATTGTAGAATTAAACACTACAATATACAATTTACAAACCAAGGATCCAAAGTACAATAAATATGTTGAAGTGTTAGTTTCTAGTAAATATTTTTACTAAGTACGTAGTGGCATGTTCCAATTGTCCAATATAAGGAAAAAAAACCAACTCTTTAAGCTATCCTTTGAATTGCAAGTAATTGTACTGGCTCATCTCACCAAATGTAATAGAAATAAAACAAGTAGCAAAACAGCTCGAAAACTTGACTTAACAAAGTATATGCCAAAAGCATGTATATAATTGCTGTCCTGGCTACTAGCTATAGTAGCAGGTATTAGTTTGTTGAAATAAGAACATGGACGTAACATGCACCATAACAAAAAGAAGTATTACACGCTCCAAAAAAAAAAAAAATTTTAAAAATAATAGTAATTTAAAAAAAAGAAAAGGAGGTAGAGCAAATAGAGAAGCTGTGGTTTTTATGTACATACCATAAATTATATTGTTACTTTTCCTTAACAGAGCCCAATTTCTGGGTTTTTTCCTTAGTTACCATATAAGAAATCTAACCAATTTTTCGCACTTTATGTTTAAACATTTTTCCTGATGGCATCAGTTGAGAAGGTGGAGGTCAACGTGATTATGATATGTGATCTTAGTGGCAAGTATAGGAAAGGGACAGACTATAACTAATCTACTTATTAAACGCTATGTAAAGAGGAACGATAAATAATGGAGTATTAAACTAAACACATTTTAGTTAGACTGAAAAGAAAAGTGCCTATAAATTTGCTCTAATGCATGCTGTTTGAGTACAAAAACGCAACAAAACAAGAAATCTCTTTGAACAATAGCAACACAATGGCTACATTTAGCTCTTTGGGTTTTCTAGCATTGATATTTCTCGGTATCCTGGGGTCTAGCCATGGCCAGTTACAACTCAACTTCTATAGCAAGAGTTGCCCAAAAGCAGAGAAGATCATTCAAGGATACGTTCAGAAGCACATTCCTAACGCTCCGTCTCTTGCAGCTGCATTACTCAGAATGCACTTCCATGATTGCTTTGTCAGGGTAAGTATGTATATTTATTGTAATTGTCCAAGTAATTGGATTGAGACGGACTTAAATAGTGTGTTATGAGGATTCATATAACCAACCCCAACTTTCTTGGGATCGAGGCGTAATTACTATTGTTGTTCATATGCAGTAACTTATTTGCTTTACTTCATTTTCTGAGTATACCTTTTGTGATTTATTCTTTCTTTGTTTTGGGTCTTGGCAGGGTTGTGATGCTTCTGTGCTCCTAAATTCCACTAAGAGCACAGGAAACCAAACCGAAAAAGGGGCAATCCCAAATCAAACACTGAGGGGATTCTCCTTCATTGATGGTATAAAGAAAATAGTTGAAGCTGAATGCCCCGGAGTTGTCTCTTGTGCTGATATTGTCGCCTTGGTTGCTAGAGACTCTGTAGTTGTCACAGTAAGCAAAAGTTTGAGCAAATAAATAATTAACTTCTTGAACCATTTCCTAAGTATTGTTCACATTCTCTTCTTCTTCTTGGAATAATAGGGAGGTCCATACTGGAATGTGCCAACTGGTAGAAGAGATGGAAGAATATCAAATGCATCAGAAGCCTTAGCAGACATTCCAGCTCCAACTAGTAACTTCACCAGGCTTCAGTCATCGTTTGCCAAGAAGGGTCTTGATCTAAAAGACTTAGTCCTATTGTCCGGTAAGTCAAATTAATAGTACCATTATATATGGTGGTATTTAATTGTGTATGAAAGTTGAGAAAGATAGATTTTGGTATATAAGAAAGTTATCTAAAGGAATTGTGGTCATCTTAAAGATGACATGACATTTCTGTAGCTAAACGAACATGTGCAAAATATAGAAATGGATCATTCTATAAAATGAAACAGAGGGAGTATTCATTTCTAGTTTTACATCTTAACAATAAGTACTTTTCTTTCAGGTGCTCACACCATCGGAATTTCTCACTGCCCATCATTTTCCACACGTCTGTACAATTTCACTGGAACTTTTGGTACTCAAGATCCATCTCTAGACAGCGAATACGCTGCCAATCTTAAGGCCAAAAAATGCAAATCCGTTAATGACAATACAACAATAGTTGAGATGGACCCTGGTAGTTTCAGGACATTTGATCTTAGCTACTTCAAGCTTTTGCTTAAGAGGAGAGGTCTATTCCAATCAGATGCAGCCTTAACAACAAGTTCTACGACAAAATCATACATCAACCAACTAGTCCAAGGATCACTCAAAGAGTTCTATGCTGAATTTGCTAAGGCCATGGAGAAAATGGGGAAAATTGAAGTTAAGACAGGTTCTACAGGTGAAATCAGGAAGCATTGTGCAGTTGTGAATTAATAGTTGTAAGGACACTTTTCATTTTGATGCCACGTTTCAAGGATTTTGTATTTTCTGTATCTACTTTGTGTGAATGCTTTGAGGTACATTGTATCATGTTCTTTTGTATCTATTCTGTACAATATCTGTAGCTTAATGGTTTAATTATTTTGGCAATAAAACTGAGGTGCCAAGGGCAGCTTTTTTTTATAAATTGAAAGTTTGGTCACTCATCTTCATGATATAAATCTTTTTCTTTTTTACTTTAGTACTAACTGAGCCAGCAATGTTTTATCTTTCTAAACCAAAAACCTTTTCTCTAGTAATAACAAACTCACAGTAAGAATCAGGCAGATGAGGAGCAAAAACAACGCGTATAAACCTCCGAGTTTGTGTAGTAAAGCGATCTTCATCGGCAGCTCTCTCTTCATTTCTTGACAAGAATAATCTTGTATTAACACAATTAGCCCATGACAAACCCAACGCAGCACATACTTTCCTCTCAGATGTATACAAACAAGTGGAATTCCCAATCCTTAAACTATCCGAATCATCAATTACATCCACAACCTGGTTGATTACAACTACCGCCAACCCAAAACGCCTAGCTTGCTCCTTCAATTTGCTTGAAATCTTGAAGAATAAACCAGATCTCTGCTTAAGGTCACGCGCGTTGTTCTCAAATTCAAAGCGAAACAAAGCAGCAATGGAGTCAATTACAATTAGCTTAATAGGGGAAAAGGGAGGAGAACGAGATAATAATAAAGAG
The DNA here is from genome assembly GCA_005239525.1 of Nicotiana knightiana. Classification (NCBI taxonomy): domain Eukaryota; kingdom Viridiplantae; phylum Streptophyta; class Magnoliopsida; order Solanales; family Solanaceae; genus Nicotiana; species Nicotiana knightiana. The sequence continues at coordinate 79,613 of ML386564.1, read as the reverse complement.
TCTATTTGGGACAATACGTCGAACAGGTGGTGAGCAGAGTGAAGAGGGTGGGTTAGAATGTTATCTAGCGGATTGTGGAGTGCGGGGAAAGAGGAGGAGAGTTGGTGAAGGCGGCGGAGGGGAAAGGGAGTTTCGGAGTAGAGGTATAAGGAGGAAGAAGAAAGGCCGCCAAGAGAAGTGGGGAGCTGAGCGGAGAGGAGGAGCTGAAGGGAGATTTGGGTTTTGCCGCAGCCGCTTTCAGCAACTAATTCGGTAATTGAATTGCAAGGAATGCCGCCGCCGAGAAAGCGGTCTAAAATTGGGCAGCCGAGGCTGCATTTCTGAACGGGGTTGGGACTAAGATGCTGAAGGAGATCCTCGGGTTTCATCAAATGCGCGCTTTTCTGCTGATTCAAAATTGTAGTTATTGCTAATAGAGAGACTAAGGGACTTTCTTGTGATAAAGGTAAGCTAATTAACATTAGACGTTTGTCGTGTATCTATGACGTTGATGACTTGGAAAAGATGTGGTAGATGGGCGGATGTAGCATACCGGTATCCGGTTCATTTGAACTCATTATCTCTAAAACACTTCTGAAACCAAGCATAAATTTATGGATAAATATTTACTAAAATTATAATAAATAATATACTCCATATAAATCCATATTTTAAAAATAAAGTGAATTCAATACTGAAAATCTTAAATATTAAATCTATAAAATTTATATAATGAATCCACCGTTGGTCGTAGAAGCAATAATCTTTGGGATTTTTACTTTCCTATATACTATTTGAAACATTATTACCCTTTCTACTCAAGTCTCAATTTGATTACATGGTCATATACAATCTACCAATTATATACAAATACGTTTTAAATGAGTATCCCTTTATATTAGGAATCGATAAGGAATATTAGTTATTTCCTTATTCCTTTATACTTGCCCACTCTCTCTCTCTTCATGTCTCTCTCTGCTTTTTCTAGTGTACCCATCGTCTAGCTTTCTTTCCAGTAGTGTGATCTAAATAAAAGAATATGATTTCTGGCAGTGGAACTTTCACGCTTAATTGTTATTATAAAATTTAGAGTTCACATTGTTTACCATTAAAAATGGATAACAATTAAACATATAATGTGGTTTTAAAGACACATGATTTCATCTAATATCAATTGATAAATATGAAGATTAATAACAGAAATTAACAATAAAGTAAAGCAAACCAGTATTGAAATGCAATTCAACCTTCGAGCTAGAGTGCCCTCGAACTGACTGATGTTAAAGTAATGAAGGAGAAAGTAAACTGATGAACAAGAGAGTATACGCGAGAGAGTGTGTGTGTTATATTGCTTAAATATGTGTGAATAATGTGTCCTACAAATGATTAGAACTCCCCTTTATATAATAGAGAAATTTTACTTATGGTACAATTCTAATTACAGAAGGAAATTACATGATTAGCTAAACGATCGCTCTTGATTCGATCCGTTCCGAGATTTTCTCCATGATCTTCGACCGGTCACGGATATCTCACCTTTCTGTTATCATGCTATCTTCGGTATTGCTCGATGTCTGTCTCATTTGGTCTTGATCACTACTGGTCTCGATCTCGACAGGTACCACGAATCCCAAACTCGGCATCTCATGTTCATGTCTCGATCTGATCTATTACGGGATCAATCTTCGATCCATCACCCTGGTCTCGATTAATCAGTAAAATTGGTTGGGCCCGATTTTAACCGTATACAGATAGTCCCCTCATTTTTTGGAGTGTAATGACAAGAAACAAATTGAGCCTCCGATCTTTACCTCGACCTGTCATGACATCACCTCTGTGACGTAAGCGACAGAAGTAACCGAAACGTCTCGTCGGTGCAGTTCCCCAAGCATTTAATGCGTTCCAGTTGGTGGTCGGCCACTAGTGGTTTCGAACTGTCGCCGTGAAACCCATATATATGCCTTTTTCTTATTGATCCAAACTTTACTTTCACTCTCTTCTAATATCCAAATCTTTTTACACCTTTTACGTTCTTCCGTTCTGCAAAATCCTCAGGTTTCGTTATTAACCCTTCTCAAAACACCAAGTCCTATTATTTTTTTCTTTCTTCAAACTCAAACCAAATGGCGAAAACGTCAAAAATAGTATCACAAAAAGAAACTGCTTCAGCTTCTCAACCGGCCGGCGGGAAAGCACGACGGAACCCCGCCTCGAGGAATGTATTCCTGGTGGGTGTGTTGGCAGCTCAGATTTCAAGACCGAGAAAACTTCGTCGGTCCCCGATCGTTGTGAGCCGGTATCGAGATACATATGCTCGATACCTATGAGCTTCCTTGATAAAGTGAAGGAGGACTGAAACTGGCAGAATAAGGAGGTCGTGATACCGACTCCCGAGGAAGAAGGGTACCTGAGTGTTTACACTTACCCTTTTACGTTGGGTCCCCTCGACCCAATCATCGTGGACTTCTGCAGAAAGTATCAGGTGACTCTCGATCAAATTCATCCCTCCTTCTGGAGGATCGTCATATTGCTCCAATATTTCTCGAGCAAAGTCGACGGGCTCCCCTTCACCCTCGACCACTTTATCAGGTTATATCGCCCCTGGCTTTAGCGAGGTGGATTAATAAATCTCCAACATCGAGCCACCAAAGTTTTCATCTCCAACATCGACGAAGACAAGGACCACGGCTGGATGGATCGGTTCGTCAGGGTGAAGACCTCGGACCTGATTCTGGCCGAGAAGATGGCATTCCCCGAGAGGTGGAATATGAAACGTAAGTACGATCCCGATATTAGTTTCTATTTCTTACTTTGCTTTTACGCTTTCTCTTATTAATGTTTTTTTCCGATGTAGTCGTTGCCTAGATGCCCAGTGCCATCCCCGACCTTAAGAACTGGGTCAGAAACCAAGTCTCAATCTCAACGTATGCTGGATGCGCATGGCGCAACTTATCAAAAGGCCGATGGGAAGCCAAAAATCATGGTGAGCCCTTTTTCATGTGTATAGTAATTTGGCTAAGATATTCTTCTCATACTTACTCAACTTCTTTTCCTGCAGGTCTCGGCAAAGATGCAGTCATGAAGCCCCCCATCTATTGAGGAAGAGACTTCGACCCTGGTCCCGAAGTCGGTGAAAGAAACAAAGAGAAAGAGGACCTCAACCTCCAAGGACCCAGAGCCCAAGAAAAGAGTGGCTCGAAAAGCCGAAAGAGGATACCGTCGCCCTGCCTGCGGAGACATTTCGAATCCTAAGAGAGGAAGAAGAAGAAGAAGAAGAAGAAGAAGAAGAAGAAGACTCCAAGCCGGTGGCCCGAGTAAAGATGAGCAGTGAAGCTCAAAAGACTGCCGAGCCGGTAGGAGCCAAAGACATGCTTCCCTGAGCTGATGAGGCCTCGGAAGGAGTCTCAGATGGAGTCCCCGAGTCGGCAAAGGCTGAAGATCCGTCTGCGGAGGTCAGTCTCGAGGATCCTCGAGATAAAAAGGATGCACCAAAAGACCCCCTTGGGGCAATAGAAATTGGAGACTTGCCGATCCTCCCTCACTTGGGCAATTCAGGAGGCCCAAGCTTTGAGGACTCCCGATGTAGAAGGAGCCCACAGAGGGGAAGACCCTTTCCATAGTTACTTTACTAGGATCAAAGATGTCACCGGTCTGAGTGACTTGGAAATACCGAGGAAGGATCCAGGTGGGACCTCCTCGAGCTTCAGATTGAACAACGAGTTCCCGGCACCCAGCACCTGTCCCAGGACCAAATGAACAATCGTCGTCTCCATCCCGGAGGATGCACGAGTTTTTGCCGCCCCCGTAGGGGTGGCCAGTTATCTTCGGGGTCTGGTCACGGAGGAGGACCAAGCCCTAACGGATGAAGTGGAGGCTCTGTTTCTTTTCAATGAGGCACAACAAGCAATCAGGTAAGCCTTAGCTTCCCTTATGGATATCACACTTGTGTTTTTCTTCTTTGTCTAACTTATTATTTTTATCTGTTTAGGCCTCGATGCTTCATAATGAAGCATTTTATAGGTCTCGAACTAAGATGAATCGGTACGAGGCCGACATTCAAAGGCTTACCGAGGAGAGGAATGCCCTTAAACTTCTCAGTGGGCAAAAAGAAGAGGAGATCAAGAATCTTCGAGATGAGTTATCTGTGGATAATAAGAAACAGACCGACCAGATTGAGCAGGTAATGAACATCTTATAAGCTCATGGCATCGGTTCGGGAACGATGGATAACACTTCAATCTCACAGGTTCAGCAGAAGATCGAGAGAATCGAGCATTTTCGTGAAGAGGTCAATACGATGAAGGCGGAGAATTTGGGATGGAAGCAAAATATGGACCGCCTTGCCTCAGAGAAGGAGGCTTCTCGAGCCCAGTTGTCATCAGTTGAAAGTCAACTTTAGGACATGAAGGAGAAGAACTTGGCACATGCCAAGAAAGTTTAGGAGCTCGAGGCTCGGTTGGCCACCGAACTTGCAAAGGCCAAATCTGAGGCTGAGAAGGCTAAGGCCAATGCGGAGGCGAACATGGCCGTCTACCAATCTGATACTGAAGTTGCTCAAGCCCAAGCAAGAGAAACTGCTGAGGCCTCCCAAACTCGAGCACATTAGATTGACGAGCTCGGCAAGTGCCAATCTCAGAGGGAAACTCTCGAGGAGATCCATGCTTGGGGTTTCAATCTCACTGATGAGATAGAAGGGGCCAAAAATCACGAAGATGATGCTAAGGCACTGGCCTCCTCCTTCGATGATGATGACGTCGGGAGAGAGAGCGGGTCCGAGAACGGGGGGACCCTGATGGAGAAGAAGTTGCCCCCGAAAAAAATTAGGAACCTTAGGATTTTTCACTTTTGATCTTTTGTGTAGGATCCTGATCGGACCTTGTAAATATCCTCATATATATATATATATATATATATATAAAAGACCTCTTTTCTTTCCGACTTGTATTTATTTCATTTTTTACCTTATGAAAATTTTGTTACATTTATGCCTTATGAAATTTTCATTCACAAGTTAGAGGCTTAGGCAATTTGAGCGAAGTCGGACACGTCTAGTTTTTATAACCGAGTGAGTAATTGCTCGAACTCAAAGTAGAGCAACTATCATGACCCAAAATTTCCCTCCGTTGGGTATCGTGATGGAACCTAGTCTTAGGGACTAGGTAAGCCTAACATTTCCACTGAACAACAACAATAATAAAGGAATTTTAAAAAAAATTCGAAATAGAATTCTTGACAGAGTTTAAAATTTCCCAGGACCCGGTAAATACAAGTCATAAGCTCTACGAAATCTTTCTATCAAATCTAAATACAACTGTCTAGTAATAAGTAAGTACAGTTGAATAGAAATAAAACAGGAAGGTGACTCCGAAGCCTGCAAACTAGCAGCAGGTTACCTTGAGTCTTCTCAGCAATGATCTGCGCAGCTACCAACAACAATAACCTGAAGCTGCATACAAAAATGTAGAGAAATGTAGTATGAGCACACCACAGCGGTGCCCAGTGAGTACCAAGACAAATCTCGGTGAAGTAGTGCCGAGGACTAGTCAAGACACCACCGTTCTAATAAGTAAAAAGGCATAAGTGTATAAAACACCGAAACATAATATCTATCTAAAGATTTTTCAATATAATTAACGATACGATCGAATAATATGGAAGAAAATTCAATAATTACAATCAACGGACAGCATAATAAAAATACGCAAAGAGAAATACTCAATAAAACTGGTCAACCTTCGAGTGAAAATCTTTAAATCGTGAGTTTATTTTGAAAGCTTTAAAGATATAATCATTTCGGAATAGAGAAATTTCTTCTTTGAAACATACCTTCTCTGAATGTACATTTATATATTTTTATAAAGAGAAATCTTAATAACATAGTCTCTTCAAAATACGCGGTGTTCAAATATACTTTCCCAAATACTGCTCTTTCAAATATCATCAAAATAAGTGATGTTCAAAAATATATTTTCCGAAGTACTGCTCTTTCAAATAGCATCAAAATACGTGATGTTCAAAATATATTTTTCCAAGTACTGCTCTTTCAAATATCTTCAAAATACGTGATGTTCGAAATATATTTTCCCAAGTACTGCTCTGTCAAATATCATCAAAATACGTGATGTTCGAAATATATTTTCCCAAGTACTGCTCTGTCAAATATCATCAAAATACGTGATGTTCGAAATATATTTTCCCAAGTACTGCTCTTTCAAATATCATTATTCTGCAAGGCAAATGCTTTTCAAATATACTTTTCAATATATATATATATATATATATATATATCTTTCGATCCAATTCTCCTCAATCATAAAACTACCGGAGCTCAGTCTGCAACTCAGAATTTGTCATGCAATGCAGTACAGGGGGAAAGCTCCCGGATCTCCGTCCGTAGTCCCAATTTAAATACGCGATGCAGTACAGGGGGAAAGCACCCGGATCTCTGTCCGTAGTCCCAATTTAAATATGTGATGCAGTACAGGGGAAATCTCCCGGATCTCTGTCCGTAGTCTCAATTTAAATATGCAGTGCAGTACAGGGGAAAGCTCCCGGATCTCTGTCCGTAGTCCCAATTTAAATATGCAATGCAGTACAGGGGAAAGCTCTCGGATCTCTGTCCATAGTCCCAATTTAATTATGCAATGCAACCACTGAGGAAAACAACCACAATACGACAAAAATAACATATATTGCCACAACCGGCGCGAAAGCAAACAAGGCCGAATACAAAGTGCGATGAGCAAATCAATACAAAGACTTAAATAACAAAAGTGGTAAAAACTAGCTCATAAGAAGTAGCCACTGAGAGGAATGCCAAGCACAAAGAGAGAACAACATAACGTGGGGAGAACAAGGCAAATATGGCAACGATTCTACATATTCAAGTTCACAACCAAGAAACCAAATCATTCCGGCAAGGGAATCAGCTATAACCAATCTCACTTAGACAATTAGCTTCACCGAATAAACTCAGTTTGAACAAATGCTCAGTAAATAGGCAACATCAAAGAATACCATCAACACGGGTGGTTATCAATTAACCCAAGTAGTACTTAAGAGCAAAATAATTTAAGTCACAAGGTACGACTCAGGGGCATGCTTGACCAACATATAGATATTCCAATTTCTTGTTAAACATTTATAGAGCGAGATTATACTAGTTCTAGTCACATAGGCTGCGTATGAAGGAAGACATAACATGACGGTAGGAAAAATAAAGTCTTCATTTAAGTCAATTAAGATCTTATAAGAAACAAGGAATGCTAGGCAAGTACTTCTAATTTGAACAGGAAGAGTTGAGACTAGAAATCAGGAATTCAGATATAACAAATTCAATTCATATACGGGGAGCATAAGGACCCAAAATCCCTAAAGGGCAATCTATTTGCAAACAAGTTCGAGTACACACTCGTCACCTCGCGTACGCGAACTACAATCAACATAGAAGACTCAATCCTAAGGGGTAGTTCTCCCACACAAGGTTAGGCAAGATACTTACCTCAAAGACGACAACCTGGTACTCAAAAATAGACTTCTCGGGTGGGAAGGCCTCCAGACGGCTCAAAATCAACTGAAACAACTTCAAAATACATATAAAACGTATAAGGAACGATTCAGAATAATAAAATTTCAATCTTTGCAAATTTATAAAAATCGATCCCCGGGCCCACACCTCGGAACCCGACAAATTTTACAATTTCTGATTACCCATTCCGATACGAGTTCACCCATACTAAATTTATCCAGTTCCGATAACATTTGGTCATTCAAATAATGAATTTTTTCTTTCCAAAACCACAATCCCCTCAACCAAAAACACAATTAAAATGATAAAAACAAAAACTAATTCATGCAATATATGTAATTCTAGTGGGTAACACTTACACATTCGATTTGTGTGAAAATCCCTCAAGGAATCGCCCAATACCGAGCTCTAGAAGTCAAAATATATTTAAAATGGTGAAACCCCCGATTTTTGGAATATAATCTGCCTGCCCAGTTATTTGTGCACTGCGATCGCGGACACAGAGATGCGATCGCATAGGAGAAAAAAAATACTACTGGCCAAAAGGTGCTATGCAATCGCGAAGCTAAGTATGCGATCACATATAAGGGAAAGAGCCACTGCCAAGGATTTTCACAGTGAGTTCGCGAGGACCACTGTGCGATCGCAGAGTAGGAATTTTCTGTTGCCAAACGATGCACTATGCGATCACGTATCATGAAATGCGATTGCATTGAAGGAAAAATTGGGCTGGTCCATTTTACTCTATGCGAGCGCGGATGTGTCTATGCGATCGCATAGAAGAGAACACCAGATAGCAGAAAACTCATTTTACACCAGAATTTTTCCTAAGTTTTGCTCTCCGACACCTACCCGAAACTCACCCGAGCCTCAGGACTCAAAACCAAATAAGCACACAACCTTAAATACATCCTGCGGACTTATTTGTGTAATCAAATCACCAAATTAACATCAAAACATCGAATTAAACCTCAAAATCAATGAAATATTTCAAAACTTCATAAACTTTCAAACTTCCCATTTTTTATCCGAAACACGTCAAACCAAGTCTGTTTCTTACCAAATTTCACAAATAACAAATAATAACCATATTGAACCTGTTCCGGGCTCCGGAACCATGATACAGGCCCGGTACCACAGGTTTCACCTCAAAATTCATTTCCAAAAACCTTTATATTTTTCAGAAAATAATTTTCTTTAAAAAAATTTATTTCTCGGACTTGGGACCTCGAAATTCGATTCCGGGAATATGCCCAAGTCCCATATTTTTCTACGGACCCTCCGGGACCGTCAAATCACGGGTCCGGGTCTGTTTACCAAAAAACGTTGACTGAAGTCAACTTTATTCAAATTTCCAATACAAAATTATCATTTTTATCAATTTCTCACATAAAGGCTTCCCGGCTACACGCCCGAGCTGCACACGCAAATCGTGGTGAGATAGAAGAAGGTTTTTACGACCTCGGAACACATAATTAGATAGAATATACGGGATGACCTTTTGGGTCATCACAATCTCCCCCTCTTAAACAAACGTTCGTCCTCGAACGTGCTAAGATTCACTTTGAACTCATCCAATCACTGATTGCGCACTTCCAACATACACCCGCGGGTAATCCCGCATCACCCCAACCTACATAAGCCTGATGACACCATCATAACTGCCATATATCCTTCTCATCCTCATCGATAAGCCTCATACCTCAATTCCTTACTTCATACTCATTTCCAAAAGACCTGATTCTAAATCCATATCCGGCATTAGCCTCAACCAGCTGCATCAACTCAGGTCTACGCCCACAAGGCACGACCACACAACATAGCACAACACACATAGGCTCAATAGCACTTTTAATCACAATAACTGCCCGAAATAAACTCAGCATTGGCAATTTATCCCACATATGGAAGAACTCCGTTTCCAAATCCCATAATACTGATAATGATGCAATAAACAGGAAAAGCACCTCATTAGACACCCGAATCACCGAGTCACAGCTAACATCACCGGGCACACATCCCACGAACTGAACTAAAGAAGCACATAACGAAATGGTTGAGTATGAAAAATAGAAGCATATAAAGGTACTATCAAACAAGCCCATAGGCATCAATACTGACTCACCAAAAGCCATATAACATGGAAGAAGCAAATCATATGAACAACTCACAAGGATTCCATCCTGATAAAAATCCCACCGCGGTACTCAGCCCGGTCCAAACATATCAAATCACAAAGAATCACGAGGGTCTCGACCTCAACGCTAGGTCACATGCCGAATATATATCATATCAATAAAATTTTCTCCCTTAACTCATCTCAGCTGATAAAATCATAACGCTAGCTGATCTCACATCTCGATGGAGTATCAAATCATATCTTGAAAACAAAATACTCAGGAGAATCACATAAAGCTTACCAGGAAGGACGACATGGACTCACTTCTAGTTTCACCACTAGCAAGGATGAATAAAACAAGGATAGACACGACTACTACTCCTAGAATCTTCCAAAAGGAGCAAGCACAAAAAAAATAGAGTGCAGAACATGAAACTCACTCATAAATGAAACAACAAATAAGGGAACTCGTCCCGACCGGCAGAGCTGTAATGAAATACAATCGGTGCCCCTCTATAATACATCAAAACATACCTGGGTGATGATATCTGGCACAACGGCCTCTATTTACTATATGCAACACAATAATGGGTCGGGTCTCCCCCTCTTAGGCGCCCTCTACTCACCTGAACACCCTGCTATAACTCTCCCACATGAATCCTGGAACAATCTCTCACCCTGTGGTTAATATCTCCACACTGAAAACAATCTCTCTGCCGATGTGGCGGTGGAAAACATACAATACGGATCCTCCGAGACCCATGAGTACCTAAAATGCTCCCATGCGTAGCTGGTAATGCAACTAAACTGGTTGACCCAAAATTCTCTACTATGCCTGAGTTCCTCAATGAATCTACGGACTCGCCTCCTAACTGAAACAATCAAGTGAGGTGTATATCTAGCCAACTCACTGAATCCAATGGCATACTCCAATAGTGACAAAACACCCTGATGCAACTGCTCAAACTCCACGCGCCGTACATCCCGAAGGATCTGAGGTGCAACTCTCTCAAAGAATCTATGAAAGACTGAATCCATGCTAGTGAAGCTAACTCGGCCAAATTACCCCAACTCATATGCCACCAATGCTGCTCAACCCACTACTCTGGACCTGAGACCTGACAAAATCAATCCCGCTCGTCTCCACAATACCTGAAGTATGAAGAATATGGTGACACTCTCCAGAAAAATCTGGGCATTACCCGCCGCCAATCCACTGAAAAATAGAAGGGTGGTACTTCCAGTACCTATAAATCCCAAGGTGCTCTACCTCCGATGTTGCTGTCCTAACCACGGGCTGAACTGAAACCACATGTCGTGTTACCATGACAACTGGAACTTGACCAATATGATCTCGCTGCTCTGGAGTGTATACAGCGGGAGTCTGAACTCCTCCCCTTATCTGTGAAGTAAGTGATGCACGAAAATCAACCCTGCCTGAGTCGATGTACCAATTGTACTCAAAACTGCACTCAGGTCTCCTGAAATTCGAGGTAGCAACAGGCACCCCCAGTACTTGTCCCCCAACTAGAGCTACTGGCGACTCCTCAACGGCTGCTTTGGTAGGCATCTTAACTACGGCACGTGCTCCTCGTTGGCCTCTGTCTCTGACCCTTGCGACATTTGCTTCGGGGTAACATCATCCGAAATCGCCGCTCGTGTGGAACGATAATTTCAAACTTCAAGATCAATGAACTCGCACGACAGGAATGAAGGAAGTGAAATTGTCATGATAGTTCTGTAGCCTCTCGAAGATAAGTACAGACGTCTCCGTACCGATCCGCAAGACTCTACCAAACCCACTTATGACTCGTAGCACCTATAAACCTAGAGCTCTGATACCAACTTGTCATGACCCAAAATTTCCCTCTGTTGGGTATCGTGATGGCACCTAGTTGGAACTAGGTATGCCTAACATTTCCACTGAACAACAACAATAATAAAGGAATTTTAAAAAAATTTCGAAATAGAATTCTTGACAGAGTTTACAATTTCCCAGAACCCGGTAAATACAAGTCATAAGCTCTACAAAATCTTTCTATCAAATCTAAATACAACTGTCTAGGAATAAGTAAGTACAGTTGAATAGAAGTAAAACAGGAAGGTGACTCCGAAGCCTGCGAACGCAGCAGCAGGTTACCTTGAGTCTCCTCAGCAATGATCTACGCAGCTACCAACAACAATAACCTGAAGTTGCATACAAAAATGTGCAGAAGTGTAGTATGAGCACACCACAGCGGTGCCCAGTATGTATCAAGACCTCGATGAAGTAGTGACGAGGACTAGTCAAGACACCACCGNAAAGCTCCCGGATCTCTGTCCGTAGTCCCAATTTAAATATGCAATGCAGTACAGGGGAAAGCTATCGGATCTCTGTCCGTAGTCCCAATTTAAATACGCAATGCAGCCACCGAGGATAACAACCAGAATGCGACAGAAACAACATATATTGCCACAACCGGCGCGAAAGCAAACAAGGCCGAATACAAAGTGCGATGAGAAAATCAATACAAAGAATTAAATCACAAAAGTTTTAAAAACTAGCTCATAAGAAGTAACCACTAAGAGGAATGCCAAACACAAAGAGAAAACAGCATAACGGGGGAAAAAAACGCAAATATGGCAACGATTCTACATATTTAAGTTCACTACCAAGAAACCAAATCATCCCGGCAAGGGAATCAGTTATAACCAATCTCACTTAGACAATTAGCTTCACCGAATAAAGTAAGTTTGAACAAATGCTCAGTAAATAGGCAAAATCAAAGAATACCATCAACACGGGCGATCATCAATTAAACCCAAGCAGTACTTAAGAGGAAAATCATTTAAGTCACAAGGTACGACTCACGGGCATGCTTGACCAACATATATATATATATATATATATATATAAATATTCCAAGTTCTTGTTAAACATTTATAGAGCGAGATTATACTAGTTCTAGTCACACAGGCTGCGTATGAAGGAATACATAGCATGACGGTATGAAAAAAAAAGTCTTCATTTAAGTCAATTAAGATCTTATAATAAACAAGGAACGCTAGGCGAGTACTTCTAATTTGAACAGGAAGAGTTGAGACTAGAAATCAGGAATTCAGATATAACAAGTTCAATTCATATACGAGGAGCATAAGGACCCAAAATCCCTAAAGGGGAATCTATTTGCAAACAAGTTCGAGTACACACTCGTCACCTCGTGTACGCGGAATACAATCAACATAGAAAACTCAATCCTAAGGGATAGTTCCCCCACACAAGGTTAGGCAAGATACTTACCTCAAAGACGACAACCCGGTACTCAAAAATAGACTTCTCGGGCGGGAAGGCCTCCGGACGGCTCAAAATCAACTAAAACAACTTCAAAATACATATAAAACATATAAGGAACGATTCCGAATAATAAAGTTTCAATCTTTGCAAATTTATTAAAATCGACCCAAAAGTCGACCCCCAGGCCCGCACCTCGGAACCCAAATTTTACAAATTCCGATTACCCATTCCGATACGAGTTCACCCATACTAAATTTATCCAATTCTGATAACAGTTGGTCATTCAAATCATGAATTTTCATTTTTGAAGTTTTCTTTCAAAACCCACAATCCCCTCAACCGAAAATACAATATAAATGATAAAAACAAGAACTAATTCATGAAATATATTTAATTCTAGTGGAAGAACACTTACCCATTAGATTTGTGTGAAAATCCCTCAAGGAATCTCGCAAAACCGAGCTCTACAAATCAAAATATGTTTGAAATGGTGAAACCCCTGATTTTTGGAATATAATCTGCCTGCCCATTTATTTGTGCACTACGATCGCGAACACAGAGATGCGATCGCATAGGAGAAAAAATACTACTGGCCAAAAGGTGATATGGGATCGCGGAACTAGGTATGCGATCGCATATAAGGGAAAGAGCCACTACCAAGGATTTGCACAGTGCGATCGCGAGGACCACTGTGCGATCGCAGAGTAGGAATTTTTTGTTGCCAAACGATACACTATGCGATCTCGTATCATGAAATGCGATCGCATTGAAGGAAAAATTGCGCTGGTCCATTTTACACTATGCGATCGCGGATGTTTCTATGCGATCGCATAGAAGAGAACACCGGATAGAAGAAAACTCATTTTACACCAGATTTTCCCTAAGTTTTGCACTCCGACACCTACCCGAAACTCACACGAGCCCTCGGGACTCAAAAACAAATAAGCACACAACCTCAAATACATCCAACAGACTTATTCGTGTAATCAAATCACCAAATTAACATCAAAATATCGAATTAAACCTCAAAATCAATGAAATATTTCAAAACTTCATAAACTTTCAAATTTCCCATTTTTGATCCGAAACACTTCAAACCAAGTCCGTTTCTTACCAAATTTCATAAATAACACATAATAACCATATTGAACCTGTTCCAAGCTCCGGAACCATGATACGGGCCCGGTACCACAGGTTTCACCTCAAAATTCATTTCCAAAAACCTTTATATTTTTCAGAAAACAATTTTCTTTGAAAAAATTTATTTCTCAGACTTGGGACCTCGGAATTCGATTTTGGGAATACGCCCAAGTCCCATATTTTTCTACGGACCCTCAGGGACCGTCAAATCACAGGTCCGGGTCTGTTTACCAAAAAATGTTGACTGAAGTCAACTTTATTCAAATTTCCAATACAAAATTATCATTTTTATCAAATTTTCACATAAAAGTTTTTCGGCTACACGCCCGGACTGCACACGCAAATCGAGGTAAGATAGAATGAGGTTTTCACAATCTCGAAACACAGAATTAGATAGAATATACGGGATGAACTTTTGGGTCATCACAACAACCCTTAGGTTTTATTTGAGTGAGGATGACTTTTCAAACTCAAAAAATAACATGGCCCTTAGGCTCTTGAATTAGGCCTATATGGCCTTAAAAAGAATGGCTTTTTCCCTTTTCGGCTTAAAAAATTTAATAATATAAATTTTTTTATGCCTTAGCATGAGATAAATCTATACTCATTCGGGTTTTCGAGGGTTGATGTTATCGAAACCCTTTGTTTTGTAATGCCTTAGCATGGAACAGAGAAATGGTTCGAGAGTTCGAACAGTACGGTACCCCTTACGGTTTTCGAGGGTCGATGTTATCGAAACCTTTTGTAATTTTGCCGAGAGTAGCCTGTTTAAGCCGGTTTTACGAAAATATTCGAAGGCCTGCTTTATTACAGAATTGGACATCTCCGAACTGCCTTAATTTGGCCCTAGCCTTTTATTTGTGATTTTTCTCTTAGGCTTATTTTCCCGTTTCGTTTCGAGCTTGCTCGAAGTATGAGTCCCCGAGTGGGATAGTCCCCGAGGAGGGGGTGGCGGTAGCCTATAAAGTCAAGGGTTGCCTTTTTAAGGTCTTATGATCTCGAGGTTTTAGTGATTCGATCACGTCGATTTTTCGGATGGCAGTCCCCAAGTGTGGGGTTAGTTGTTCGAACTTCAGTTTTGATCGGCCCTTAACCCTGTTTCCACAATAGATCAAAAGTATGAAATCGTAAAGGAAAATTTTTCTAAGGCATGAAATATTTGGAAAGGAAAAATACTTCTCTTAATAGATGATTATACATGTGTACATGTTTGATGTTAGGGCTTGAGTAATCTACATGGGCACAGTTCGTTCGACCATTTGGCCCTTACAAAATTTACCTATCGAGAGCCTGCTGTCACGAAGTAATTTCCTTGCAACAAAGTTGACATTCAAGGGTGATGCCCCCAGAATTCGAGGTTGATTGTAAAGAAGCCTCGGATACTGTTGAATTCCTCTAAGTTAGCACGAACAATGGTTTCCTCGTTAAAAACCTCGCTGGAAAAACCTATTTGGGGCAAAAACCGGTCTAAGGGAAAAAGAGTGCAACGTGTGATTTTAGACCTAAGGACTTTGTGTTGAAGAATCCCTCGATGTCTTCGATCGAACACCTGCAATTGGTTAATATAAAATATAAATGAAAATGGAGAAGGTCATACCTTAGCAGTAATATTGTTTGAGGAGTGATATGTCCCAATGGTTTGGTAATTGCTCTCTGTTCATCGTGCCAAGTGATAAGTAGGGATTTTGACCTATTATTTGCTCTTTTTTACTTGTGTTTTAGGCCAAAAATCTTGAAGGTATTCTCAAAAACTAATGAAATATTCTTGCTTGTAGGGATTGTTCAAAATGAGCCAAAGGAACCAAAATGAACTCACAAAGGAGTCAAAAGTTGAACAAAAACCAAGACTGGATTAAGGGGCCTATAGTGCGAACCGCATAAATATTGTGCGGCCGCGATCAAAAGTATGCGGTCCGCAAGAGGGAGATTCAAAGACTTGTAATTTTTTCTCTATGATGAGCGCGAACCGCACCAATATTGTGTGGTCGCAAAAACCCCTTTGCGTCCGCAATCAAAATTATGCGGTCCGTGATGAACATAAATCAGAGAGTTGAAAACTTGGGGAAAATAAAGGAATGCAGACCGCACCAGAATTGTGCGGCCGCAGGATGTCAAGCGCGGTCGTACACACAATTATGAGGTCCGCGATGATAAAGGTTCAGAGAGTTGTCTCAAGCAAAAATCAAGCAAGTGCGGACCGCATCACTTTTATGCAGCCGCATAATCATGATCGTGACCGCCCTTAGAATTATGCGGTACGCGAAAGTCCAGCTCAAGCCAGAATCAAAAGTGAAGAACGCGGACCACACCAGAATTGTGCGGCCGCACTCAGAGTTATGTGGCCGCACAACCTCCGCAGAGGCATTTTGTCAGATATTTTTAGCTTAGTATAAATAGAACTTTTTTTCATTTTTAGGTTATGTTACGTTTTGTATGAGCACCTGAGAAAACTGATTTTACTGTTTTCGGAAATTTTGTACTAGATGCACTTCTAAACATTAGATTTTCATCCCATAATCTAATATTATGGATTTTATCTTCATTACATCTTTAATTTCTTCTATTTCCATGAGTAGCTAAACCCATAGCTAGGATTGTGACACAACCCTAGTGTGGATATTTAATGGGTGTTTAATTTAGGGCTTGAATGTGAATGGGTTAGTGATATTTAGCCTAGTTCTTGCTAGAACTCAAGAATTGATGGTTGCAAACATTGATTCATGCCTTTATGACTTAGTGTCTACTTGAGAAAGAGGGGCTAAGTCTAGGAAAACTAGGATAACAAGGAACTGGGATGAACTCAAAAAATTGATAGCCCCAATTAAAGAGTTAAACCTAGAGATAGTAATACTCGACTTGAGCTAATATCACTTGATTTGTATGTATATCCATTTGGACTTGAGAAAGCCAAATTAGGAAAAATCACTAAAACTACCGAGAGCTATAGAGTGAATACCCGGGTGCGATAGCTATATTACAATTCCAACTAATCAAGCTTGCCCTAGATTTTACAATCCGTTAGATAACCACCTAGGTAGAAGTCACGACCCTAGTCCCTTTAAACATTTGAAAAAACCCACACAAAATATTGTCCTAAGCTTTATTTATTGAAATCTTTAGAGCAAAGATAGAAGTAGAATATCATCCCAAACTTGTGGAAGTGCAATTAGATTCAAAACCCGCATCTCACTCAGATATAAACCTATATCAAATCATTAATTCCCTGTGGATTCGATTCCGACCTTAGTTGGGTTATTATTGCATCGACCTCCTCGCTAATCAATAGTAGTGTAGGATTAGACCCGATCACCAAGTTTGTAGGATCCTTTTCTGACGATATCGAGGACCTGATATGGTCCCTCCTAGTTTGGGCCAAGTTTTCCTTCGTTCGGGCTTCGAGTGTTGAGGGTGACTTTCCTCAAAACTAAGTCCCAATTTTAAAGTGTCGAAGATTGGCTCTTCGATTGTAATACCTTTCGATCTGTTATTTCTGTTCGGCTATTCGAACGAGGGTGGCTTCCTATCTTTCATCTAGAAATTCGAGGTTTGTATTCATAGCCTCGTGATTTGACTCTTCCGTTGCATACCGAAACCTGAGGCTAGGTTCCTTGACTTTGATCGCGATCAGAGCTTCGACAGCATATACTAAAGAGAACGGTGTTTCCCCCATATTGGATTTCGACGTTGTACGGTACGCCCAAAGGACTTCGGGCAGTATCACTCTCCATTTTCCTTTAGTGCCAGTCAATCTTTTCTTTAGATTTTGAATGATGGTCTTGTTTTTTGATTCGGCTTGTCTATTTCCACTAGGATGGTATGGCGTTGATAAAATACTTCTAATCTTGTGGTCTTCGAGAAATTTTGTCACTTTGCTGCCGACGAATTGTTTCCCATTGTCGCATACGATCTCGTCAGGAATCCCGAATCGACATATAATGTGGTCCCAAATGAAGTATATGACTTATTTTTCTCTGAATTTCTCGAAGGCCTGTGCTTCAACCTACTTGAAAAAATAGTCAGTTATAAACAAAATTAATTGAGCTTTAACTGGGGACGATGGGAGAGGGCCGACGATGTCCATTCCCCATTTCATGAACGACCATGGGGATAAGACTGAGTGGAGTTGCTCCCCGGGTTGGTGAATCATCGGCGCATACCTTTGAAATTTGTCGCAGTTCTGAACAAACTCTTTTGTGTCCTTTTCCATATCGGCCCAATAATATCCTGCTCTGATGACTTTGTGAATCAATGACTCGGCACCAAAATAATTTCCGCAAATGCCTTCATGAATTTCCTGTAGGACGTAATGGGTGTTTTCTGGTCCTAAACATATCGCCAATGGTCCATCGAACATTTTCCTATACAAAATTCCATCCTCGGCCAATGTGAATCGTAAGGCTTTCGTGCGTAGAGTTCTCAATTCCTTTGGATCCGACGGAAGCTTCCCGTTCTTTAGGTATTCGATATACTTATTCCTCCAACCCCAAGTTAGACTTGTGGAGTTTATTTCGGTGTGGCCTTCTTCGATTACTGACCTCGTCATTGTACGGCAGTTCGCGAGCTAAGTTCGTCGTCTTCGATCGATGACCCCAAATTTTCAAAGGCATCGACCTCACTGTTTTGTTCTCGAGGTACGTGTTATAGGGTCCATTCTTTAAATAGATGTAGAGCCACTTGTAGTTTGTCCAAGTACCTCTGCATTCGATCTTCTTAAAGCTCGAAAGTTTTGTTGACTTGGTTTACCACAAGTAAGGAGTCACATTTGGCCTCGATGACCTCTGCTCCCAAACTCTTAGCTAGCTCGAGACCTAAATCATGGCCTCATACTCAGCCTCATTGTTAGTTAATTTTAAAGTTTTGATAGACTGTCTAACTATACTACCTGTGGCGGCTTCAAACGATGCCTAGCCTAGACCCGTCCACGTTCAAACCGCCGTCTGTGAAGAGGGTACACAACTCGATGATGTACCCGATTTTAGTAACAGTTCCTTTTCGACCTCGGGTACGAGGGCTGGCGTGAAGTCAACCATGAAGTCTGCCAAGATTTGAGACTTGATGGTTGTTCGGGGTTGATTCTCGATATCATACCCGCTGACCTCGACGGTCCATTTAGCCAATCGACCTGAAAGTTTGGGTTTCTGCAGAATATTGCAAAGGGGATAGATAGTCACAACAAAAATTGGGTGACACTTAAAGTACGATTTTAATTACATAGAGGCGCTTATTAAAGCAAGCGCTAATTTCTCTCTAAGTGTGGGTAGCATGTTTCGTCCTTTCCTGGGATTTGACTAACATAATAAACATGGAATTGTGTACCTTGCTCTTCTCGAACTAAGACCCCACTTACTGCTATCTCTGAGATCGCTAAGTATAGGTAAAGTTGCTCGTTTTCTTTTGGGGTGTGAAGCAGAGGTGGGCTCGAGAGATATCATTTTATCTCTTACAAGTCTTGCTGACATTCCGAGGTCTATGAAAAGTTTCTCTTCTTCTTAAGTAGTGAGAAAAACCAGTGGCTCCTATCTAAGGACCTCGAAATAAACCTTCCTAGGGCGGCTATGCTCCCTGTTAACATTTTTACGGCCTTGACATTATCCACGATCGTGATGTCTTCGGCCTTGATTTTATCGAGGTTGATCTCGATCCCCCGATTTGATATCATGAAGCCGAGGAACTTGCTTGAACCGACCCCAAATGCACATTTTTCCGGGTTTAGATTCATGTTGAACTTTCTTAGTATGTCAAAGGTCTCCTGCAAATGTTTCAAATGGTCCTCTGCTCACAGAGACTTGACTAGCATGTCATCAATATAGACCTCCATTGATTTACCTATTTTTTCTTCGAACATTTCATTTACTAGGTGTTGATAGGTAGCACTAACATTTTTTAGTCCGAATGAAATTACATTATAACAATAGGTGTTGTATTTAGTGATGAACGAAGTCTTTTCCTGATCCTCCGAGTTCATTTGTTTTTGATTGTACCCGGAGTAGGCATCAAGAAAACTGAGGATCTCTTGGCCAGTCGTGACATTGATTATGTGATTGATATTCGGCAGAGGGAAAGAATCCTTAGGATAGGCCTTGTTTAAATCCTTATACTCTATTCACATTCTAGGTCATTTTCCTTCTTAGGGACTACAACTACGTTTGCTAACCATTCGGGATACTTTACTTCCCGGATCGATCCTTTTTTGAGAATTTTGGTTACCTCGTCCTTAATAAATGCATGCTTTACCTCAGACTGGGGCCTTCTCTTTTGTTTTACTGGGCGAAACTTCGGGTCCAAGCTTAGTCAATGTGTAGTGATCTCCGGTGGGATCCCTGTCATATCTAGATGAGACCAAGAAAAACAATCCATGTTATCTAAAAGAAATTGAATAAGTTTTTTCATGAGCTCGGGAGTTTATCCCATGCCCAGGTATACCTTTCGTTTGGACAGGTATTCGACCAGAATGACTTGTTCTAGCTCTTCGACTAATTGGTAGCGTTGGAATCATCGGGAATTATTAAGGATCGAGGGTCCAATAGTCATCGTCCTCGTCCGTTCCCTGCTACTCAGACTGAGTCGAGGCTGGTGCATGTGGTTGCTATTTAGCCTCCTGATTTACTTTGGACTCCGATCCCATTGTTGATGAGAGTGTCGATACCGGTATTACTTCATCGATAGCAAACATCTCTTTGGCGGCATGCTGCTCCCCATACACTGTTTTTACTCCCTCTGGTGTTGGGAACTTGAGAACATGGTTAAGAGTTTAAGGGACCGCCCTCATGTTATGAATCCAGGGTTCCCGAGCAGGGCGTTGTCTCTCATGTCACCCTCGATCACATGGAACTTTGTTTCTTGAATGGTCCCGACTACATTTACTGGCAAGATGATTTCTCCCTTAGTAGTTTCACTCGCCATGTTGAAACCATTGAGCACCTGAGTTGCAGGCACAGTCTGATCTTATAGGCCGAGCTGCTCCATGACCCTTGATCGAATAATATTAGCCGAGTCCTGGATCAATTAAACACGTTTAACCTGAATTCTATTCATAAGAATAGAGATTACCAATGCATCATTGTGGGGTTTTGAGATCCCCTCTGCTTCTTCGTCATTGAACGACAAGGTCCCTTCCAGTACATAGTATCGAGTTTGTTTTTCCCTGGTGATAGATACCTTGTTACATTTGAACACGGACCCCTGTGGAATATCGACCCCACCACCAATCATGTGAATCACGTGTTGTGGTTCTTCCTGTTCATTCTTCCTATTTTCATCCTTGTCTCTAAAATGATTTTTAGCTTGGTCGCTCAAGAATTCTCGAAGGTGGCCCTCGTTGAATAGACGGGCTACCTCCTCCCTTAGCTGTCTGTAGCCCTCGGTTCTATGACCATGGGTACATGGTATTTTCAAATTTGATAGAGTTCCTTTGAGCTGGATCTGTCTATAGGGGTCTAGGACGTCTAGTATCCTTGATCCGTCCAATGGCTGATACGATACCCGATGTGGCGATGCTGAAGTTGAATTCTATTAGTCGTGGTGCTTCTGTGGGCTCGACATGTTTATCGAATACACTTTTATATCCTGCACCGTTGTTTCTACGATATGGATTATACAGTTGATACGATCTGCGTTGTACAGTTGATACTGATCTCTATTCGATCGGGGTTCTCTATCAATGTCACTTTGAATTCTGCCGACGGGCCTGTTTGGATAAACGGAACCGGAAGGGGTACCCAACTGATCGTCCTCGACCCTGATCTTTGACTGGTACCGATTATACACATCGCCCTAGGTCACCGCTGGATAACAATTAAACGTATAAATGGTTTTAAGGATATGTGATTTCACCTAGACAAATTGACAAATATAATAAGTAATGCTAGAAATTGATTGTAAAATAAAGCAAACCAATATAGAAATGCAATTTGTCCCTCGAGCTAGATCGCCCTCGAACCGGCTGAGAATATAGTTAAGAAATATGAACTGAACTGAAGACAAGAGAATTTAATAGAGAAAAGTGTTGTATTACTTTGATATGCGAGAATTAGATGATTACAAATGATTAGGAGCCCCATTTATATAGTAGAAAATTATACTTATGGTACAATTCTAATTACAGAAGGAAATTCCATGATTGGCTAAATAACATTCTTGATTTGATCCGCACCGAGATTCTCTCCACGATCCTTGCCCGGTCACAGATATCTCGGCGCTCCGTTAATAGCCTTTCTTCGGTCTCGCTCGATGTCTATTCTGTTTGGCCTCAATCCTGTGTGGTCTCGAATCCGACTGGTACTTCGAATCTCAAGCTTGGTACCACACCTTCATGTCTCGATCTGATATAACACGAAACTGATCCTCGATCTCCCATCCTGGTCTCGATTAATCAAGAAAAATCGGGTGATCCCGATTTTGACAGTGTACATATATCCCTCTCTTTTTTTGGAGTGTAATGACAAGAAATAAATTGAGTGTTCGAACTTTACCCCGATTTTTCATGACGTCAACACCATGACGTAATAGAAATAGGTGACTGAAACATCCCGTCGGTACAGTTCCCCAGACATTTAATGTGCGTCAGTCAATGGCCGGCCACTACCAGCTTTGAACCGTCGCCGTGAAACCAATAAATATGCCCCTTTTACATTCTTTCAAACTTTATTTTCAATCTCTTTACTCTAATCTTCAAAGTTCTTTGCACTCTTCAAGTTTCTTATCTTCAAGATTTTGAGTTCTATCATTTGTTCCTTCTATGACACCAAATATCATAGTCTTAATCTTCTTTATTCTCATAAATGGATAAGGCGTCTAAAATTGTTCCACCAAAAGAGATTGCCTCCTTATCTCGACCGGCCGGCGAGAAAACAATGGCGGAGCCACGCCCTGAGGAGTTTGTTCCCAGGGGGTGTGTTATTAGTTCTGACTTCAAAGTCGAGATGACATCATTGGTCCCCGATCGATGCGAACCAGTATCGAGATACATATGCTCGATATCAAAAAGCTTCCTTGAACAAGTGAAAAAGGACTGCAACTGGGGCGACAAAGAGGTTGTGATATCGGCCCCTGAAGAGGCAATCACGGCCTACGTAGAAGGGTTATTGAGTGTTTACACTTTCGGTTTCATGTTGGATGCCCTCGATCCGGTCACCATAGACTTCTGCAAGAAGTATCAGGTGACCCTTGGCCAAATTCACCCCTCCTTTTGGAGGATTGTGATACTGCTCCATTTCATTGCGAGCAAGATTGACAGACTCCCTCTCACCCTAGATAATTTAATAAGATTGTAAAGCCCTCGACTTTATCGAGGAAGGTTAATAAAAATCCAATGCCGGGCCACCAAGACTTTCATCTCAAGCATAGACGAGGACAGAGACTGGGGTTGGATGGGTCGGTTCGTCCGAGTGAGGACCTCAGACCTGATCCCGGTTAAGAGCATGTCGTTTCCCGAAAGATGGAATGATTCCATTAGTAGTTTCTGCTTCTTAATTTCACTTATTCACCTTCTCTTATCGATGTTCTTTTTCGGTGTAGCTGCTGCTTGGATGCCGGGTGCTGATAACTAAGGATTTTAGCCTACTATTTGCTCTCTTTTGCTTAGGTTTTGGGTAAAAAATGTGTTAAGGTATTTTCGAAAACTAACTTAAGGTTCTTACTTGCAGTTCTTAGTAAATGAGGCAAAGAAGCCAAAAAAACTCATAAAAGAGTCAAACTTGCACAAGCAAAGAATGGAACTCGAGCGAGGAAAACGATGATATTACGCGGCCGCGTAAGCACCTCCATTGAGGCGACCACAAATACACGGCCCGTGAGAGTGAAGTTCAGAGAGATTGATTTGGGCTCAAAGTATAACCGTGCTACAAAAGCGCGGCCGTGAAACCAGTGGCGCAGCCGCGAGTGAAATTACGCTGACAGCGAGGAGCAAGGTTCAGAGACCTTGCAATCTTGGTTCAAACAAAGAACGCGACCCGCGTCTAAATTACGCGGCCGCGAAGGTACTTGATGCGGAAGCAGTTAAAATTCTGCTGGGAGCGAGATAGGAGGATTAGAGAGTTTGCAAGTAAGGCCCAACTGAAAAATGCGGTCCGCAAACAAAATACGCGGTCGCGAATGAATATCATCCGGACACAGTAGAATTTATGCTGTCCGCGAAACCTAGCCAGTCCAAGTCCAAATTTGAGGAAACACGGTCTGCACTTGTTTGTGCACGGCCGCGAAAGTCCAAATGCTGAGGCGCCCATTTTTACGCGGTCAACGGAACTTCTGTAGGGGCATTTTTGTCCAGTAATTTCAGTAGTATATAAATAGATGTTTTTAACATTTTTAGGTTAAGTTTTGTATTAGGGAGCTCGTGAGCAGCCGTACTTTACCACTTTGAGTAATTTTAGAGTAGTTTTAGCTTGTATCTTTAGATTTTGTTCTTGTTATGACTTTTATCTTTGATTTCTATCATTATCATGAGTAGATAGACCCCATAGCTAGGGTTGTGACTCAACCCTAGTGTGGGTATTCAATGGGTCTTCAAAATTTGGGCTTAATTGTCTATGGGTTAGTGATATTTAGCTTGTTTCATGCTTTAACTGTTGAATTGGTGGTTGCAAACACTGATTCGTGCCTTTTTGACTAGGACTTTTCTTGAGAAAGAGGGCCCAAGTCTTGGTTAAATAGGCTAACAAGGAATTGTGGTGAATTCAAGAGATTGATAACTCCAATTAAAGGGTTAAATCTAGAGATAGTAATACCCGACTTGAGCCAATTTCATTTGCATTATCTGAACACCCAATTAATATTGAGAAAGCCAATTCAGACAAAGTCACTCAAATTACCGAGAGGTATAGAGTGAGCAATTATGTGTGAAGGTTATATCACGACCCCAAATATAACAAGCTAGTCCTAAATTCTAGACCCCATTAGATACTCGCCGAGGCGGGAAGTCACTTCCCTAGTGCTCCTTATCATTTGAAAAACTCCTACAAAAATATTGTACTTAGATTATTTCCAGCAATCAATAACATTAAAATTAGAATAGAAGCAAAACCCAACCATGATCAGAAGTGCAATTAGAAACAACACGCACATCTAGATTAGGTAGAAACCCAACTCCCAACCAATATTAACTCCCTGTGGAAATTGATCCCGTCCTTTCGGGTAAAACTGCATCGACCACTCCTTGCTACTTTATAGTGGTGTAGGGTTGGAACCAATCACTTTTTGGTGCTGTTGTCGGGGAGTTAAATGGTTTTGTCTATCTATATGACTAGTTGTGTTTATTGTTTTTCTTTCCTTCTATTTTACTAACTTTTGTGTGTTAATCGCTCTAGGTACAAAATGGTTGATCCTCTTGGCAATGTTCTCCCGGGGGAGGAGGTAGATGATAATGGTGATGATGAGGTGCATCTAGTACCTCAATCTCAAAGAAGAGGCCACCAGGACGATGACAACATTCCAGACCCTCCCCCACCTCCTTCAAGGGCTGCACATCGGGTACTTTCCAAGGAAGGTTACGCCAGTGCTATTGTCCCACCCCGGATCTGGGCGGGCAATTTCTAGATTAAAACTGTTATGTTGACCCTATTGGAGCAAAAAGGGTTCTTCACTGGCTCTCCCCGTCAGAATGCATATAAACATCTAAAGGGTTTTGTAGATACATGTTGGGGAAGAAAATAGACAAACGTGTCGGAGGATGCATTGAGACTGAGATTGTTCCCTTTTTCACTTATAGGGAAATCTTTGGACTGGCTCAAAAGGCTCCCCAACCATTCCATCACTACGTGGGATGAGTTGGATGACAAGTTTATAGCCAAGGTTTTCTCACCGGGACATATGGCGGCATTAAAGGAATGAGATCTTAGCCTTCAAATAGGAACCTAATGAACCCCTTCATGAAATCTGGGAGAGATATAGAACTATGGTCAAGTAATGCCCCAATAATGACATGATAGAAGCAATGATCCAACAGACATTCTATCCGGGTATAAACACGACTAATCAATGTGTTGTGAACCAGCTAGCAGGGGGTAATTTTATGAAGCTGACATATGCTCGACTTGTGATATACTTGATGAGATGGCTAACACTTCCTCAGCTTGGAAAAGTCAGGCAAATGTTCCTCAAGGTGACCCGACTGTCATCCATCTTCACTAGGAACTTCAAGACCATGGTCAAGCCATAGTTGAGTTGACAACAACCATGAACCAGCTAGCCAGAGCACAACTTCAGCAAATTCAAGGACCAAAGCAAGTAAATGCAATGGAAAGGGTCAATATTTTGGTAAACAAGAGAAGACAGCGTAGTCAACAGGTGCAAGGAAATCAAGATCAATATGAACAAAGTGGAAGTGGCTACAACCAAGATGATTCTTTTGATGACCAAAGCGAGGAAGTTTTGTATGCCAACAACTATCAAGGACAACAGAGCAATGCTCCAAACCAACAATGGAGATCGCAAGAGAATAATCAAAATTGGAGCAATCAAGGGCAAGGAAACTGGAACAATAACAACAACAACTCAAACAATTGGGGGAACAACAACCAGAATTGGGGTGGCAACAATAATTGGAATGGCAATAACAACAACAATTGGGGAGGAAATGGAAATCGGGGGTCGGGATTTCAAAGGCTCCCGATGTATCAACAACCCAACAATCCACCTCCATATCAATCTCAAGGGCCGAGTTCTTCAAATAATGAAATGGGGTGGATCGAGAATATGTTCAAATAGATGATGGAAAGGAATGAAGATTCGGATGCTCAAATTGCCTCCCACACTACTTCCATCCGCAACCTTGAAGTACAAATGGGTCAAATCTCGCAAGCACTGAACACTCGCCCTAAGGGGGCGCTACCAAGTGACACGGTAGTAAACCCGAAGGGCAGGAACAATACATGCCATGCCATGGCGGTGACCACAAGGAGCGGTAGAGGTGGTGAAGCAAGTACCTCCAAGCAAAGGAAGATTGTGAATGATGATGTTGAAGTGCAAAATGATGATGTTCCAATATTTTATGAGAAAGTGAGTGAAGAGAATTGGAATGATGAAGTGAGGATTAATATTCATGACAACGAGGAGGAGACTTAAAAAGACGTGAACTCGTATAAGGAACACGTAATAGACATACCGGAAACGGTAGTGCTCCTTTTCCAAGGCCTCCTCTGCCTTATCCTCAGACACTTGAAAAGAAAAAGAATGAAAACCAATTCAAGAAGTTTATTGAGATGATGAAAACTTGGCAATCAATGTGCCCTTGGTGGAAGCTCTTGAGCAAATGCCGGGATACGCCAAGTTTATGAAAGACTTGGTGACCAAAAAGAGATCTATGAATTGCGAGACCATCAAAATGACTCATCAAGTTAGTGCGATTGTGTACTCGATGGTTCCAAAGCTTGGAGATCCCGACGGATTTACCATTCCTTGTACCATTTGGAGTTCAAATTTTGCAAAGGCCTTGTGTGATTTGGGAGTAAGTATAAATTTGATGCCTTACTCCTTATTCGAGACTTTGGGTATTGGTCAACCGAAGGCGACTTCAATGAGATTGCAAATGGAGGATAGAACAATGAAGAGGCCCCTTGGTATTATTGTAGATGATCTTGTACGGGTCGAAGAATTTATTTTTCTCGCGGATTTTGTGATTCTCGACTGCGAAGTTGACTATGATGTGCCTATAATATTGGGAAGGCCTTTCTTAGCAACAGGGAAGGCATTGGTGGATGTGGAAGCCGGGGAGCTCACCTTTCCGGTGGGCAATGAAAATGTTGTATTTCACGTGTGCAAATCAATGAGGCAGCCGAATAGTAATGAAGTTTGCTCTGTTGTGGACCTCGTGACGGAGGTGATAGTTGATGAAACAAGTGCAACGATCAATGTAGAAGACCCCATGGAAGCTGTTTTGTTGAACCATGAGGATGATGAAAGGGATGACTTGGTTGAATGTGCTAATGCATTGCAAGGTATGAGATCCTATTCTTATGGACCCCGTAAACTTTCCTTGGACTCGAAAAACCGGAAGACTCCACTGACAAAGCCCTCGATCGAGGAGCCACCAATATTAGAGTTGAAGCCTCTACCCTCTCACCTCAGGTATGAATTCTTAGGCCCATCTTCTACATTACCTGTTATTTCTGCATGCTTAAACAAAGTGCAGGTAAATTCCACTCTTGAGGTGATTCAAAGAAGAAAAAAGGCAATTGGATGGACCTTAGCTGACATTCGGGTATAAGCCCCGCCTTTTGCATGCATAAAATTATATTTGAGGATGATGCAAAACCGTTCGTGGAACATCAATAGAGGTTGAACGAGGCTATGCAAGAGGTCGTCAAAAAGGAAATAATCAAATGTCTTGATGCAGGGGTGGTATTTCCTATTTTGGATAGTGCATGGATTTCACTGGTGCAGTGTGTGCCGAAAAAGGGGGGTATGACCGTTGTGACAAATGATAAAAATGAGTTGATCCACACCAGGATTATGACAGGATGGCGGGTATGCATGGACTACCGAAAGTTGAACAAAGTGACCCGCAAGGATCATTTTCCATTGCCCTTTCTTGATCAAATGTTAGACAGACTTGCCGGGCGTGCCTTCTATTGTTTCTTGGATCGGTACTCAGGGTACAACCAGATCCTCACATCCGCGGAAGACCAAGAGAAAACTACCTTCACATGCCCGTATGGAACATTTGCATTCTCATGGATGCCTTTTGGATTGTGTAATGCACCCGCTACCTTTCAGCGGTGCATGATGGCTATATTTACAGATATGGTGGAGGACTTCCTCGAAGTCTTTATGGACAATTTTAGTGTTTTTGGGGACTCGTTTGAAGAATGTTTGGAAAATCTTGACAAGGTGCTAGTCCGATGTGAAGAGAAAAATCTTGTGCTTAATTGGGAAAAATTCCACTTTATGGTCGAGGAGGGTATTGTCCTCGGCCATAAGATCTCAAAGAATGGAATAGAAGTGGACAAGGCAAATATAAAAGTGATCTCAAAGCTACCTCCTCCTACTTCCGTCAAGGCAGTTAGGAGCTTCCTTGGGCACGCTGGATTCTACCGAAGGTTCATCAAAGACTTTTCCAAAGTGGTGAATCCCTTGTGCAGGCTACTAGAAAAGGATGCAAAGTTTGTGGTCAATGAAGAGTGCATGAAAGATTTTGAGCTCTTGAAGTATAAATTGAAAACCACTCCAATCATTACCGCACCCAATTGGAGCTCTCCTTTTAAGCTAGTGCGATGCAGGTGACGTTGAGGTAGGAGCAGTTTTGGGACAAAGGGTGAACACGATATTTCATCTGATGTACTTTGCAAGAAAAATAATGAATGATATCCAGGTCAATTATACAGCCACAGAGAAAGAGTTGTTAGAAATTTTGTTCGCCATGCAGAAATTTAGGCCTTATCTCATGGGTGCCAAAGTGATTGTTCACACTGATCACGCGACACTCCAGTACTTGATGACCAAAAAGGACTCGAAAGCTATGTTTATGAGATGAGTTTTGTTTCTTCAATATTTTGACCTCGAGATCATTGATAGAAAAGGAAGTGAAAATCAGGTAGCAGATCATTTGTCCCGCTTAGAAGAGGATGGGAGGCCCAAAGATGGTCTTGAAATTAATGATGCATTCCCGAATGAGCAACTCCTCTCGGTTTCTTTGCATGGTATGCCTTGGTTCGCGGATGTTGCTAATTTCCTTGTTGCCGACATTGTCCCGTGTGAGCTCTCTTCTAACCAAAGGAATAAACCAAGCGGGACAGTTTGGATTATTATTGGGATGATCCCTATTTGTTCAAGATTTGCAATGATGGGGTGATTCGTAGATGTGTCCCAGAGGAGGAGCAAATGAGTATACTTGATGCTTGTCATTCCTCACCCTACGGTGGTCATCACGGTGGGGCGAGAACTGCTTCCAAGGCCCTTAGCTGTGGATTCTATTGGCCAACCCTGTATAAAGATGCAAGTGACCTTGTCAAGAGGTGTGATGAATGCCATAGAGCTTGGGGAATATCAAAGAAGGATGAAATGCCTCTCACTACTATTCTTGAAGTTGACATTTTTGACGTGTGAGGCATAGACTTCATGGGGCCTTTTGTGAGTTTGTGCGGCAACACTTACATTCTAGTGGCAGTGGATTATGTTTCCAGGTGGATTGAAGCCGTGGCTTTGCCCAACAACGAAGCCCGGAGTGTGGTGGCATTTCTCAAGAAAAATATCTTCACACGGTTTGGTACTCCTCGTGCAATTATCAGTGATGAGGGGTCTCATTTCTGCAATAGGGCATTTGACACTTTTCTTGCAAGGTACGGTGTCAATCACAAGGTATCAACTCCTTATCACCCCTAATATAATACACAAGTGGAGGTCTCAAACAGGGAAATCAAAAGCATATTAGCAAAAATTGTGAATGCAAATAGAACAGATTTGTCAAGGAAGGTCGATGATACGTTGTGGGCTTATAGGACTGTATTTAAGACTCCAATCAGTATGTCTCTGTATCGGTTGGTGTTTGGAAAAGCGTGTCATTTACCGGTTGAGCTAGAACATAAAGACATGTGGGCCTTGAAGAGGTTAAATCTTGTGTGGGATGTTGCAGCAAATCTCCGTGTGGAACAACTCAATGAGCTAGATGAATTCCGGTTTCATGCCTATTCAAGCTCATCATTGTACAAGGAGAAGATGAAATACTTGCACAACAAATATGCCCGAAGCAAGGAATTCAAAGAGGGTGATTTGGTCCTTCTTTTCAACTCCCGATTACGTCTGTTTCCGGGAAAGCTTAAGTCCAAATGGAGTGGCCCCTTTGAGGTAGTGCATGTACCACCTTTTGGTGCTTTTTACTTGAAGAACAAAAATGGTGAAATATTTTGGGTTATAGAGTGAGTAATTGTGTGTGAAGGTTATATCACGACCCCAAATATAACAAGCTAGTCCTAAATTCTAGACCCCATTATATACTCGCCTAGGCGGGAAGTCACTTCCCTAGTGTTTTTTATCATTTGAAAAACTCCTACAAAAACATTACTTAGATTATTTCCAGCAATCAATAGCATTAAAATTAGAATAGAAGCAAAACCAAACCATGGTCAAAAGGGCAATTAGAAACAACACGCACAGCTAGATTAGGTAGAAACCCAACTCCCATCCAATATGAACTCCCTGTGGAAATCGATCCCGTCCTTTCGCGTAAAACTGCATCGACCACTCCTCGCTTCATTATAATGGTGTAGGGTTAGAACCGATCATGTGCATTTCCGCATCTCGAGAGCTGGGTCAGGAGCCTGGTCTCGACATTGACATATGCTGAACGTACATGGCACGATTTATCGAACGGTCAATGGGAAGCCAAGAACCATGGTAAGCCTTATTCTTGTCTATAACGATTTGATTAAAACAACCCTCTGATCTTACTCAGTTTCCTCCTCTGTAGGTCTCATAAAAAATGCAATCATGAGGTCCCCGTCCGGTGAAGAAGAAACCTCACTCCTTGTCTTGAAGCTGGCAAAGGAGAGCAAGAGGAAACATACCTCGACCTCTGAGGGGCCAGAGCCTAAGAAGAAAGCGGCTCATAAGCCTAAGAATAATGTAATCCCCTTTTCCATGGAGTCAGTTCGACTCCTAAAAGAGGCGGAAGAAGAAGAAGAAGAAGAGGAAGAAGGAGGCCACCAGATCAGTAGAAGCTGGAAATATTTTGCCCCGATCTGATGGGTCCAAGAGGGGGATTCAGTTGAAGTCCCCGATCCAACTTGAGCCGAGGTGCCTCACCTCGGGGTGAGAAGGTGGTGAAAGTGGCCATGGAGGCCGGGCTCAAGGCTTCTCGAGATAGAGAGAACGCCCTAAGAGACCCACTTGGGGCAATAGAAATCGGAGACTCCCCATCATTTCCTTCAACTCCAAGGAAATGATTCGGGATGCTCGATCCATAAATACTTCTCATGTAGAAGGAATCCACGGAGAGAAGGACCCTTTCCGTGGTTATTTCATTGGGGTTGACGATATTGCTGGCCTGAGAAATTTAGAGGTATCGAGGAAGAGCTCGGGAAAAACTTCCTCAAGTTTCAGAGTGACCAGCTAGTTCCCACCCCTAGTGTAAACACCGGTTGCAAACAAACAATCATCATCTCGATCCCGGAAGATGCACGAGTTCTTGCCGCCCCCGTAGGGGTGGCTAGTTATCTTTGGAGTCTGGTCACGGAGGAAGACCAGGCTCTGATGGACGAGGTGGGAGTACCATGTCTATTTAATGAGGCCCAACAGGCTTTGAATCTGGTAAGCCCCAACTCCCTTTGTTAATATCGATTTCTATACTTGTGTTTTTCTCTTCTTGCCTAATTCTTTTTCTTCTATTTGTGTATGCCTCGGTGCTTCATCATGAAGATTTATTTAGGTCTCGAGGGGAACTTAGCCGATATGAGGCCGAAATCCAAGGACTCATTAAGGAGAAAAATGCCCTCTAGCTTCTCAGTGAGCAAAAAGAAGAGGAAGCAAAGGGCCTTCGAGCTGAGCTAGCTATGGCTCAGAAAGAACAAAGCAACATGGACGAGTAGGTAATAAGAATCTTAGAAGTTTATGACATCGGTTCAGGAATGACACCAAATAGTTTGATCCCACAGGTTTAGTAGAAGTTAGAGATAATTAGGAAACTTCGTGAAGAAGTGGATGCGGTGATGGCGGAGACCATAACATGGAAGAAAAACATGGACCGTATTGCCTCAGAGAAGGAGGCCGCTCAAGCTAAGCTATCCTCAGCTGAAAGCCAACTCCAGAGCGTGAAAGAGAAGAACTTGGTGCAAGCCAATAAAATCGATGAGTTCCAGACTCGGTTGGGCTCAACAACCTCCAATTGAAAGAAGATGGTCATGGAACTTGCAGCGGCAAAATCTGAGGCTGAGTCGGCCAAGGCCGATGCTGAGGCAATTGTGGCCGTCTAACCGGTCCGATGCTGAAGACGCTCAAGCTCGGGAAAATGAAGTTTCCGAGATTGCTCAGGTTCGAGCACACTGGGTTGACGAGCATGCCAAGTGCCAATCTCGAAGGAAGACTCTCGAGGAGATCCATGCTCATGTCTTCGATCTTACTGTCTAGATCGAAAACGCAAAAGACCTTGAAGCGGAAGCCAAAGTGTTGGCCTCTCCCGATGATGATGATTCCGGGAGCATGAGCGGGTCCGAGAGAGAAGAGGCCCCGAGGGTGAAGATGTTGCTCCTGGAGAAGATTTGGCACTTAGGATCTTTCTTTTTGGATTTTTGTATAGAATTCCGATCGGGCCACGTTGCCCTTGTAAATAACTCTTTGATATATATAAAGATATTTTTTCCTTTTTGTCTTGTTTTGTGAAATTTTTACTTCATTTCTGCCATTATGAAATGTTTGCTTTATTTATGCTTTATGAAATTGTATTCATAGGTTCGAGGTTTAGGCAATTTGACCGAAACCGAACTGGTATAGTTTTTACGATCGAGTGATCGAGTGACTGCTTGCTTGCTCGAACTCAAAGTAAGTTAGCCCTTAGGTTTTATTTGAGCAAGGACGATCTATCGAACTCAACGAAAAAAAATTGCCCTTAGGCTTTTGTATTAGGCCGATATGGCCTTTGTAAAGAGAATTGTTTACGACTTTCTCCCCTTTTGGCTTGAAAATTTTTTATCATTTGTATTTGTTAAAAATCTATAATGCCTTAGAATTAAATAAGGAATTGTTTGAGAGTTCGAAGAATTTTATACTCATTAGAGTTTTTGAGGCTTGATATTATCGAAGATCTTTATGATTTTGCCGAGGGTAGCCTTTTTAACCGGTTTATGAAAATAATTGAAGGTCTGTTTTATTACGGAATTCGGACGTCTCCGAACCGTTTTAATTTGGTCGTAGCCTTTTCAATTCGGGACTTTCCACTTGGGATTATTTTCCCATTTCACTTCGAGCTTTCTCGAAGTGTCAGTCCCCAAGTGGGTGGCCGTGGCCTATAAAAGTCAAGGATTGCCTTTAAGGTCTTATGATCTCGAAGTTTTAATAATTCGATCTTGTCTGTTTTTCGGACGGTAGTCCCTGAGTGTGGGGTTAGTTGTTCAAACTTCAGTTATGATCGGCCCTTAAGCCTGTTTACACAATAGGTCAAGAGTATGAAATTGTAAAGTAGAAAATTTTTCTAAGTCCTGAGATATCGGTAAGGAAAAATACTTCTCTTAGTAGATGATTATATATGCGTACATGTTTGATGTCAGGGCTCAAGCAAACTATATGATGTCAGGTCTCGAGCAACCTATGCATATATGTGTACTTGTTTCTAAGGCAAGAGTGCAACGCATGCTTTCAGACCTAAAGACTTCGTGTTAAAGAATCAATCGTCGTTCCTGGCCGAACACCTGCAATTATTAGTTTGAAATATAAATGAAAATGGAAGGGTCGTATCTTAGAAGTAGTATCATTTTAGGAGAGATACATTCCAATTGCTCAGTAATTATTCTCCGTTCATCGTGTCGAGCTTGTAGGATCCTTTTCCGATGATGTCGAGGACCTGATACGGTCCCTCCCAATTTGGACCAGTTTTCCTTCATTCGGATTTTGAGTGTTGAGGGTGACTTTTCCTAGCACCAAGTCCCCGATTTTAAAATGTCAAAGAATGTTTTTGTGCGGCCAATCGGACGAGAGCGGCCTCGCGTCTTTCATCCAACAATTCTAGGCTTATATTCATGGCCTCGTGATTCGATTCTTCTGTTGCATACTGAAACCTGAGGCTAGGTTCCCCGACCTCGACCGGGATAAGAGCTTCGGCACCATATACTAAAGAGAACGGTGTTTCCCCCGTACTAGACTTCGACGATGTGCGGTATGCCCAAAGAACCTCAAGCAATATTCCTGTCCACTTTCCTTTGGCGTCAGTTAGTCTCTTCTTAAGATTTTGGATAATGGTCTTGTTGGTTGATTCGGCTTGTCCGTTCCTACTGGGATGATAAGGTGTCGATAAAATTCTTTTGGTCTTGTGATTCTCAAGAAATTTTATCACTTTGATGCCGATGAATTATTTTACATTATCACACACAATCTCAGCAGGCATACCGAATCGACATATAATGTGGTCCTAAATGAAGTCAATGACTTCCTTTTCTCTGAATTTTTCGAAAGTATATGCTTCAACCCACTTAGAAAAATAGTCAGTCATAAATAAAATAAAGTGATCTTTACCTGGGGTCCATGGGAGAAGGACGACGATGTCCATTCCCCATTTCATGAATGGCCAAGGGGATAGGGCCGAGTGGAGCTGCTCCCTGGGCTGGTGAATCATTGGCGCATATCGTTGACATTTGTCACACTTTATAACGAACTTATTTGTATCCTTCTCCATATCGACCCAGTAGTACCAATCTCTGATTATTTTGTGGATCAATGATTCGGCACTAGAATAGTTTCCACAGGTGCCTTCGTGAATCTCCTGTAGGATGTAGTTGGTATCTCCCAGTCCCACACATATTGCCAATGGTCCATCGAACATCCTCCTAAACAGCATTCCGTCCTCGGACAAAGTGAACCGTGCTGCCATTGTGCGTAAAGCTCTCGACTCCTTTGGATCTGATGGGAGCTTCCCGTTCCTTAGATATTCGGTGTACTTGTTTCTCCAATCCTATGTCAAACTTGTAGAGTTTATATCGGTGTGGCCTTCTTTGATCACTAATCTTAAGAGTTGTACGACAATCCCCGAGTTAAGTTCATCTTCGACCGATGACCTTAAGTTTGCAAGGGCGTCGGCCTTGCTGTTCTATTCTCGAGGTATTTGTCGTAAGGTTCACTCTTTATATCGATCTAAAGTTACCTACAGCTTATCCAAGTACCTCTGCATTCGGTCTTCTCGGACTTCGAAAGTCCCATTGACTTGGTTTACCACGAGGAGGGAATCACATTTGTCCTTGATGATCTCTGCTCCCAAACTTTTAGCCAACTCGAAACCTGCAATCATGTCCTCACACTTGGCCTCATTGTAAGTTATGTTCTGATAGATTGTCTAATTATATTGTCGGTGGGTGGCTTTAAAACGATACCCAGCCTAGACTCCTTCACATCTGAAGAGTTATCCATGAAGAGGGTCCACACCCCTGATGATGTACCCGGTTTTAATAAGAGTTCTTTTTCGACCTCAGGTACGAGGGCTGGCGTTAAGTCATCCACGAAGTCTACCAAGATTTGAGACTTGATGGCCGTTCGGGGTCGATACTCGATATCGTACCCACTTTTCTCGATATGTGCAAAATATTGCAAAGGGGATAGGCAGTTACAACACATATTGGATGACATAGGAAATACGATTTTAATTTCCTAGAGGAATTTATTAAAGAAAGTTCTAATTTTTCTAAGTGTGGGTATCTGGTCTTGGCCTCACATAAAGTCCGACTAACATAGTAAACAGGGAAGTGCGTACCTTGTTCTTCTCGAACTAGGACCCTACTTACCACTATTTCCGAGACTGCCAAGCACAAGTAGAGTTTCTCATCCGCTTTCGGGGTGTGAAGCAGTGGCGGGCTTGATAAGTATCACTTTAGTTCCTCCAATGTCTGTTGGCATTTCGGAGTCCATGGAAAGCTACTCTTCCTCTTAAGCAGTGAGAAGAATCGGTGACTTCTATCTGAGGACCTCGAAATGAATCGTCCTAAGGCGGTTATGCGCCTCATTAACCTTTTTACAACCTTGACATTATCCACAACCGTGATATCCTCGATGGATTTGATTTTATCAGGTTTGATCTCGATTCCCCAATTAGAAACCATGAAGCCGAGGAACTTCCCCGAGCCGACCTCGAACGTATATTTCTCCAGGTTGAGCTTCATGTTGTACTTTCTCAGTATATTGTAAGTCTCCCGCGAATGATTCAAATGGTCCTCCGCTCACTGGGACTTAACTAACATGTCATCAATATAAAATTCCATTGATTTTCCTATTTTTTCTTTGAACATTCGATTTACTAGGCGTTGATAAGTTGCACCAACATTTTTTAGTCCGAACGGCATTACGTTATAAAAATAGGTGTCGTATTTAGTGATAAACGTAGTCTTTTTCCGGATCCTCTTGGTTCATCTGTAATTGGTTTTACCCGGAGTAGGCATCGAGAAAACTGAGAATCTCGTGGCCGGCTGTGGAAGTAATCATGCGATCGATATTTGGCAAAGGAAAAGTATCCTTATGGAATGCTTTGTTTAGGTCCTTATAGTCTACGCACATTCTAAGTTTATTTCAATTATTAGGGAGTGCCACTACGTTTGCTAACCATTCGAGATATTTTACTTCTCGAATGGACCCTATTTTGAGATGTTTGGTTACCTTGTCCTTGATGAGTGCATGCTTAAACTAGGATTGGGGACTTCTTTTTTGCTTTACTGGACGGAATTTTGGGTCCAGGCTTAGTCGATGGGTAGTGATTTATGGCGGGATACCTTTCATATCGAGATGTGACCAGGCAAAGAAATCCATGTTAGCTTAAGGAAATGAATAATTTTGTTCCTGAGCTCGGGGGTTAGCCCCGTTCCTAGGTATACCTTTCGTTCGGGCTGGTGGTCAATCAACATGACTTGTTTCAGCTCTTCAACTATTGGCTTGGAGGCGTCAGAGTCATCGGGAATTATGAAGGATCAGGGGATCCAGTAGTCATCATCCTCGTTGATCCCTTGCAACTGCAATTGGGTCGAGGCTGCTATCTTTGGTTGCTATTTGGCCTCCTGCTTACCCTTCCATGATGAGAGTGTTGATACCAATATCAGTTCATCGACTACAAACATCTCTTGGCGGAAGGTTGTTCCTCGTACACTGTTTTTACTCCCTCCGGTGTCGGGAAATTCAGAACTTGGTAAAGGGTCGAAGGCACTGCCCTCATGTTATGGATCCAAGTCATTCCGAACAGGGCATTGTACCTCATGTCACCCTTGATTACATGGAACTTTGTTTCCTTGAACGGTCCCGGCTATGTTTACTGGTAAGATAAATTTCACCTTTGGTAGTTTCACTCGCCATGTTGAAGCCGTTAAGAACCTGGGTTGCGTGCACAATCTAATCCTTTAGGCCGAGCTTCTCTACGACCCTCTATCGAATAAGTTTTCCGAGCTAACTGGATGAATCAAAATACGTTTAACTTGAATTTTATTCATAAGAACAGATATTACTAGTGCGTTGTTCTGGGGTTCTGAGATCCCCTCTGCATCCTCGTCATTGAAAGACAAGGTCCCTTCCGGTACATAGTCTCGAGTTCGCTATTCCCTCGTGATCGAC
This sequence comes from Nicotiana knightiana, assembly GCA_005239525.1. Classification (NCBI taxonomy): domain Eukaryota; kingdom Viridiplantae; phylum Streptophyta; class Magnoliopsida; order Solanales; family Solanaceae; genus Nicotiana; species Nicotiana knightiana. Next base: position 41,357 of record ML386564.1, on the reverse strand, counting down.
ACCTTGGTGCACTTGAATATGAGTCCCTGTGGAATGTCGACCCAACCAACGATCATGTGAATCACATATTGTGGTTCTTCCTATTCATTCTTCCTATTTGGATCTCTGCCTCTGAAGTGGTTCTTAGCTCGGTCACTCAAGAATTCCCGAAGATGACCCTCGTTAAACAAACGGGCTACCTCCTCCCGTAGCTGTCTACAGTCCTCTGTTCTATGACCATTACCATGGTATTTGCACATTTGATTAGGATTCCTCTGGGCCAGATCAGTCTGTAGTGGTCGAGGCCACCTGGTATCTTTGATTCGCCCAATGGCCGATACAATGGCTGATATAGCAACGTTGAAGTTATATTATGATAGACATGGCGCTTCTTTGGACTCGACATTTCTATCAAACCCACTCTTACTCATGAGCCATCAGGAGCTTTTTCCTCGATCACTTCGAGTGGTTTTGCATCCAGGACCGTTATTTCTCTGATATTCACCGTATGAATGATACCGATCACTGTTCGATTGTGGTTCTCTGTCGATGTCTCTTTGAATTTTGTCGACGGGCCTTTTTGGATAAACAGAACTGGAAGGAGTTCCCAACTGATCATCCTCGACCCTGATCTTTGACTGGTACCTATTATACACATCGGCCTAGGTTACAACTGGATATTCGATTAAATTGTGCTTTAACTGTCGTGACGCCACCGAACTTCGTATGTTCAGCCGTTGAGTAGAAACCTGGACGGCCCAATCATATGCGACGGGGGATAGGTCCATACAATCCATCTGGAATTGAGATACGAACTCTCTGAGCATTTCGTTGTCTTTCTGCTTCACTTTGAAGAGGTCCGACTTCCTAGTCTCGACCATTATGGCTCAGGTGTGTGCTTTTACGAAGGAATCTGCGAACATAGTGAATGAATCAATGGAATTGGGCGGTTGTGGTACCATATCATTTCCCCATTCGATAAATTTTCTTCGAACTTCTTTAATAAAAAGGACTCAATCTCATCATCCTCTAAATTGTTCCCCTTTATTGCGCATGTGTAAGAAGCGACATGCTCATTGGGGTCGGTGGTTCTAAACTTTTTGACTAGCACATATTCGATTTTCTACTTGGTTAAATCATTGCCTTTTACTCCCGTGGTGAATGCAGTAACGTGGTCTCGTGGTCTCGTGGAATGTTCGTTCCATCACATTTCGGGATGTCAGGCATTTTGAACTTTTTGGGAATTGGTAATGGAGTTGTGCTTGGTTTCCATATTTTTTGTGAATACTTGCCGATATTAACTCCTTTGATCACAGGTGATACGCCGGGTATTTGCTCAATACGGTCGTTTTTCTCTTTCACCTATTTCTGCAAGGTTAGTATTAAAGTTTGTAAATCAGAATTATTAGGCATACCTGGTCTCCTATCACGTGATTCGTTGGGATTTCCTCCGCTTCCATAATTAGCCAACCCTGGTCGTGGAATTTCCACAGTTGCAGTATTATTTGTTGGAGGTGTGGGTGGCACAGCTGGTAGTCCCCTCACGAAAGCTTGGAGAGCATCATTCACGTACTCAGCAATTAATTGCTTCACAACATCCTGCTCGACAGTTTTTTCATTTCCATGTTGTTCGTTGTTATGAGTAGTGGATCTTTCTGGTGATGCTTCTCGTGAAATTCGTGGGCTTCCTTGAGGTGATGGAACTGGAGTTCCTTCCACATGCTAGTTGTTGTCATTGACATTCGACATGACTCAGTTGAGAGAGAGAGAGAGAGAGATTTGGAAAGTAAGAGAAGATTATCAGATTCACGGTAATGAAACCAATTTGTTTAACCAAAGAATTAGATTCTCAGTCAAAGCCTATTTTTAGAAGTAATCGTGTTACTGATAATCAATAAATTCAATATTCTCTCGATAAGAAAGGAAATAAAAATAGGAAATAGCAAAGTAATTGATTGAAAAACACATAAACAAGTATATTTCAATAATAATCAGAACGTGTTTGTACAAGTGACATTTCCTTCCCTTATATAGGTCTTCAAGTACAACGTCTTTTCCTTTTTATGATCGAGTCATTATGAGCATTAATTAAATTAATGAAATGTTATAATTGGTAATCATAACTGTTCGTGAAGATTCTGTAATGTTTGTAATCATCCATGCTCATTAATTGAAGATCCGTGAATCTGCCCTTTTTACTGTCTTGGTTCATTTCACTGGTGCCTCTTCAAATAACTTCATCTCGTGGGTGATTTGTTCGTATCTGTTGTGACTCATGTCTCTTTTAGTTTTCCTCTCCAGCTATCGCTTTTCTAGTGACCCACGTGTATTTCCATGTCAACCACATAATTAATTCCATGTGTAACATTTATTTTTACCAATACAGATAGTCCCCCCACTTACCAATTATTCAATAAGTGAATATTTGGGAAGTGGATCACATTTATGGCGGGAATGTTTTGCCACCGGTTCTCACGTACCATTGTATCTTGTTCTAAACCAATGCGTCGTATGTCACTTCCATTTAATGCATGTGATGCGTAGCAGTCATCGATTGGCTCTGCAACTCTTCAGCGGGTTTTAGGGTTTTCTTGCGGCTGCATCAGTCACGAAGTGACTGTTTTTATAATGACGTTTCCATCTTTACCCCCTTTACATGACGATTGGTTATGCATATAAATACATCCTTTGCCTTTGCTTTTACGAAAAACTTTTTACAGTATTCTTCATTCACAATTTGCTCTTGTTCTTCATTACGTACTACTTCCTCATACAACCATGTCTTCTTCAAATCCTGATCCTCGAAAAGTTGTCATAGTGGATGAACTTTCCCTTTCTTCTTCTGCTATTAAGAGTAGGGGAGGTGGTAGGTTACTTAGTTTAGGGTCAGTTTCTGTACGTGGTTCTTCTTCTCAACCTAATACCACTCCTCCATCATCTTCTAGAACTAGGGCTTCTTCTTCACATAGATCTTCCGCTAGAAGTAGGGATTCTAGTGAACCGCTTCGTGAACCTATTGTCGATGAGAATTAATTAAAATCAAGTTACTTCCATGACTTCTCACGATCGTGCTGATGTTTACCCTTCCCATATTACTGAAGGTTTAAATTCTCTTGTGCGAAGAGATTGCTATTGGAAATTTGACTTCCCGATTCTGGTCCCTAATGAAAATCAAAGGATCACTTCCTTTAAAGCTGGTTTTTCTTTTGTGTATATGTATCCCTTCACATTAGTTTTTAGGCCACCTATTCATACAGTTATCATTGAGTTTTCTCGTTTCTTCGATGTGCGTTTAGGACATATTGGTCCTATTGTATGGAGGGTTGTGGAATGCCTTAGATACTTGTCAAATCTGGCTTCTTTACCCTTCACCTGTTATCATCTGATTCATCTTTACTCTCCCAAATTATTCCGCCATGGGATTTTTACTCTCGTGGCGAGGAGTAAGAGGATTTTGGTTAGCCTTGAAGATGATAAAGATCGTAGCTGGTATGCCTGATTTATTGCTTCTCATACCAGTGGGTTAGTAGGTGAAGAGAACATGCCCTTCCCTGAAAAGTGGAACTTTGCACGTAAGTCTCTCTTTCAATCCTTCATTTCACTTCTTTTTCTTTTTCTGAAGAACTTGTAATCTCGTAACTAATTTACTTTTCTTTTTCAGCAACCATGGGAACTGTTGAGGACATTCCTGATTTCCGTGGTTGGGTAGAAAAATTGTTAACCGTTGCTCCTATGGAAGAAAGGTCCTGGAAATACCTTTCTAACAGATTTGGATGGAAAGTGAAGAGTCATGGTAACTTTCTCTTTCACTTTCTTCCTTATCTCCATGTTTATTTTGGAACTTATTAAACCCTTTCTTTATTAGGGTTTCCCATTCGAGGTGTGAGTGCTGCTTCAATCACTGCATCGAGGCTCTCTCTATCAAAGGCTCAAGAGATAATCTTGAGTTCTTCGTCAAAAAGAAAAGTTGATCGACCACAGAACTCTGAGTATGAAGAGGTATATGACGAAGGCTCATAGGTTCGTAAGCCACAAGCTAGGACACGGGTTATTTCAGATGATGAAGCTACTCCCCCTCCTAGTTATGTTCCCATGTCCGAGCCTGAAAATGCTATTTTAGTGACATCTAATGAAGAGATGTCTGTTGCACCTCGTGACTCTACTAAACATCCCTTTTCTCGTGGGTTTGATGAATAAAACTTTGGCTTTATATCTGAGGAAACGCCTCTTGCCTGTTTTCCCACATCTGCTCCAATTGAACCTCAGTTGCCCATACGTGCTACTGTTGCCACTGTTCCGCCCGTGGCTATTTTGACTTCCTCGACTGCCCCTACTGTTACAACTTCCCATGTTGAAGTTGGTTCCTCTAGTAATAGTAGGGCAATGAAACAAGTTACCATCGAGGTTCCTGAAGATGGTAATTTTTTGAAGAAATCTGGCCAAACTGATGTATGGCTGAAACCACTGATTGGCCCAATTAAGAAGTCAAAATTGGAAAGTCACAGCTCTCTAACGTGGATGAATGATATTGTGCGTTCGTATTTGAAGGTATAAACCTTGTCTTTTTACGTGATTTCTCTTTTACTAGTATCACATTCCTCTTTTTCATTGTGCAGATCAATCTCATCTGAACGTAGATGATGAAAAGGATCGTCCATATAGAGCAGTTGACGAATGATTATAATACTGAGGCAGACAATTGGAAAAAGCAATTCGAGGGTCTTCAACTTGAGATGGAGTTCTTAGAAGAAGAAAAGTGCACCTTAGAACAGCAAGTGAAAGTTATGGCAGCGGAATTAGAAGTTGAGAAAGCCTCATCCAATCAGGCGGGCAAAGACAAGAATCTTCTCGAGTCTTCATTTGCTGAGCAGCTTTCCAAGGCTTCTGACGAAACTAGGAGCTTAAAGGATTTTATAAACCAAAAAGAAGCTTACTCTGCGGAGCTTGCTCAAATGCTCACGCAAACTCAAGAAGATCTTCGTGCATCCTTAAACAAGGTTCAGTTTTTAGATAGATCTCTTGGACCCCTACAGGCTTCTTACGATGCTGCCTTGAATGAGAAGGATGAATTAAGAGCTGACATTAAGTAGTGGAAAAAAATATTATGAGGCCCTTGAAGATAAAGTCATTGTTGATGTTAGCTGGGCTTTTTTGAACACTTGCCTTGAAATGTTAATGGAAGTAAGCCGGGAAGGCTTTGGCTTAGATGCTGAGATTGCAAAGGCTAGAGAGACGATTGAAAAGACCCAGTAGATTCAAGGCTTTTCTTCCCCTGAGGTTTGCATTCCCGAGGTTGAAGAAATCGCTCCTGGTGAGGCTATTATTCAACCTTCACCTGTTCAAGTTGCTCTTCCTTATGGTGATGATGCCACTATTCATCCTATTGGCCCAGATTCTGCCCCACAATGAAAGTTAAAAAGTTTGAAATGTCACTTAGTGTTTTTTTTATTGGTAGAACATTTGGAGATTTACCCCTGGTCCCATTCGGGGGTAATATTTTGGAAAACTTACCCCTAATCCGTTTTGGGGTTTTTTGTATAAGACAATTAGGTTGGAACTAAGTTCACACTTAGTTTTAACCAAGTTATTATAATATCATTTCTATGTTTTTGTACTACTCTTTTATCTTTGGTACTTCGTAACTTTTTGAAACAAGCACGATTTATAAAATAGGGCCCTTTTATAAACGACACTTAATGAAGAAGTCGTCTCAACTTCACAATGGTGTAAACATACGAAAGAAGAAATAGGAACACACACGTTTCTTTGAATAACTTTGAGGAAGTTTTGTATCATTCAAACTTTCAAATTGTATAATACTTTACATGTATTCAAGTATCATCTATAACTCTTTCGTAATTGTTTTATTTACAACAGATTTTACAAAATTCAAGGGTATATCTTGCAACTCATGACTTAATATTGCCTTTGAACCAAAACATTCGTAAGACTTTTAAATTTACATCTACAAGTGTATTCTTCATAGGTTTTTGAATCAGGCTTGCGTTTTTGGCTCTTGACTTTTCTCTTAACTTTCGGTTTGTTGGGTAGATCATAGGCTTGACTTGAATTCTGACTTTTCCGGTCTTCTTTGCCTTGATTATTCCTTCCATGTGGTCCATTTCCTGAAAAGGAAAAACATACGGGACTCGGAGGTATATATAATTTAGATGATGAATGCTTAACCCTTTATATTTCCACCAGATAGGTTGCAACACTAGACCAGGAATAATGTTGGTTCCACGTGTCTTTCAGGTCTAATATCTTCATTTGGTATGGGCTAGCTTTTTGCCTATCATCTAAAATTATTAGTATAATTTTAATTGTACAAAATAAAAATCGTAATTGAACGATACCTGACCATGGGTATTTCTTTTGCTCAGAAATAGTATTTCTTTAAATGAACAACATTCCAACTCAGGGGTAAGACCTTGCCATCTATGGTTTCTAACTCGTAGGCTCCTTTTTCCAGCGATACCTAGAACTTTATAGGGTCCTTCCCAATTTGGATTTAACTTTCCTGCTCCGGTTGTTTTCGTTGATTGGAAAACCTTTTTAAGAACGAAGTCCCCAATTTTGAAGTACCTGAGGTGAGTTTTCTATTGTAGTATCGTTCTATGATTTGCTTTTGTTCTACCATCCGTATTAAAGCTTCTTCTCTTCTTTTTTCAAGTAAGTCCAAGTTTGTTCTTAATTCCTCATCGTTCGACTCTTCCGTTGCCAATGTGAATCTCGTGCTTAGTTCTCCTATTTCAACTGGGATTAAAGCTTCTGAACCATACACAAGCGAAAATGGTGTTTCTCTCGTGGCTGTTTTTGTTGTGGTTCTATAAGCCCATAACACTCCTGGTAATAATTCAGGCCAATTCCCTTTTGATTTTTCTAATCTCTTCTTCAAATTATTGATGATAATCTTATTTGTTGACTCAGCTTGTCCATTTGCCTCGGGATGGTAAGGTGAAGAGGTTATTCGTTTGATTTGTCAACTTTGAAAGAACACTGTGATTTTCGAGCATATAAATTGTGGGCCATTATCACATACGATTTCTTTTGGAACTCCAAACAGACATATAATGTTTTGCCAAATGAAATCTTTCACCTCCTTTTCTCGTACCTGCTTAAGAACTCCTGCCTCTACCCATTTTGAAAAGTAATTTGTTAACACTAATAAAACTCCTACCTTTCCTTTAGCTTGTGGTAAAGGACCTACTAAATCCATTCCCCACTTCATAAATGGTCATGGGGAAATAACTGTATGTAATAACTCTGCAGGTCGATGCATATTGTTGGCATATTGTTGACATTTATCACACTTGGCTACAAAATGTTCTGCACCCTCTTCCATTTTGGGCCAGTAGTATCGTGCCCTGATTAGTGTTTTAACTAAAAATCTTCCACCTACGTGATTTCCGCAATGTCCTTCATGTACTTCTCTCATCGTGTACTCTGTTTGATTGGGTCCAAGGCACCTTGCTAATGGACCGCCAAACATTTTTCGCTATAAATTATCTCGAGTTAGACAGTAACGAGCAGCTTTTCGTCAAAGCACTTGAGATTCTTTCTTTCCTTCAGGTACGATCCCGTACTGTAAAAAATTAACAATATCGTTTCTCCAATCCCAGGTTAAATTATTAAAGCTTACCTCATGTTTATCATGGTCAAGTTATGAATGTAATAAATTTATTACAATATCATTTTCTTCACTCGTTACTTCTGCGATTGAAGCAAGGTTAGCCAACGCGTCTGCTTCTGCGTCTTCTTCCCTGTGTATTTGCACGATCTTCCATGATTGAAGCTGCCTGACCAGTTCTTGTTCCTTTTCCAAGTATTGTTGCATTCGTTCCTCTCTAGCAGTGTAATTCCCCTGCATCTGATTGACTACCAGTGAGAATCACTTTTAATCACGATTTGCTTTATGGAGAGTTCTCGTGCTAGTTCCAAACCTGCAATTACAGCTTCATACTCTGCTTCATTGTTAGTAATAAGGTAACATTTAATTACTTGTCTTATACTTTCACCTGAGGGTGGGATTAAGACAATACCCAAATCGGCTCCTTTGATATTTGAAGAGCCATCAGTAAATAAAGTCTACATACCTTTGTCCTCCCTTACAAAAATTGCACTTACAGCTACTTCTGTAACTGCAAGATATACGAATAGTTTTTCTCCATCCCTTGGTTTAGACGGTAGGGGAGGAATTGATAAATATGCCTTCAGATCTTTGAGGGCGTTTCGACATTCCTTAGTCCATTCAAACTGATTTTACTTCTTCAATACTGAAAAGAATTTAAAGCTTTTCTCTGAAGATCTTGAAATGAATCTTCCCAGAGCTGCAATCCTACCTGTCAATCTTTGTGCCTCTTTTTTGCTTGTGAGTATATCAGGTATTTCTTCAATAGCTTTAATCTATGCAGGATTTACTTCAATTCCTCTATTAGATACGAGAAAGCCTAAAAACTTACCTGAAGCTACGCCGAAAGCGCACTTTTCTGGGTTCAGTTTCATGTTATATCTATGGAGGATCTCAAAGGTAGTTGAAAGATGTTGAAAATGATCTTCCGCTTGTGTAGATTTGACCAACATATCATCAATGTACACTTCCATCATCTTCCCCAGGTGTTCTTGGAACATCTTGGTCACCAACCTCTGATACGTGGCTCCAGCATTTTTCAAGCCAAAAGGCATGACTTTGTAACAATAAGTCTCCATGTTTGTAATAAATGAAGTTTTTTCTTCATCTAAGGGGTCCATTTTTATTTGATTATAACCAGAATACGCATCTAAAAAGCTTAATAATCCGTGACCTGCGGTGGAATCAATCAATTGATCTATATGCTGTAAAGGGAATGAACCCTTCGGGCATGCTTTATTTAATTCAGTGTAATCTACACAAACTCTCCATTTACCGTTCTTTTTCGGAACTACCAAAGTATTAGCTAACTAATTAGGATATTTTACCTCGCGTATTGGACCGATCTTTGAGAGTTTCTGTACCTGTTCATCGATCACTTGATTTTTGAATGATCCTTGTTTCCTCTTCTTTTGTTTGACAGGTACAAATGATGGCTCTTCATTTAATTTATGAGTGATCACCTCAGGAGGTATACCTGTCATATCTGCATAGGACCATGCAAAACAATCCGCGTTAGTTTTTAAATATTCAATTAGCTTACCTCTCCTTTCTGGCTTTAGCCTTGCTCCGATATGAATTCTTCGATCTGGCCATTGGTCGAATAGTGGAACAACTTTGAGCTCCTCAATCGTTGTTTTAATGCTTTCATTTTCTTCTGGATTCTGAATTACATCTGGTCTGGAATCCACGCCAGTTTGCTTTGATGCAATTTCTGTTGAAATTTGATTTATTGCATCTTCTTCACTTACACCTGCATCTTTCTGGTTTGCACTCGTATCTATTTGACTTGGTTGTATCACTGAATGGATGTTCCTCGAAGTTTGCTGATCTCCTCGAATATGTTGAATTCCTCATTTTGAAGGGAATTTGATAACCTAATGTAATGTAGATGGAACTGCATTCGTATCCGTGTCTATCACTTGAAATTTTATTTCTTTGATGACCCCTTCCGCGTATGTATCTCGCCCTTTGTAATAACGGTTGAGTTATCAAACCCAGATAAGGAACGTGCTTTTGGAACTACACAGTCGCCCATCAGCATTTCTTCTACCACTCGTAATAGAATGATATTCATAGAGCTACCTGGATCAATCAAAATTCGCTTTACATTAGTGTCATGTATAAGTAAAGATATTACCAGTGCATCATTGTAGGGAATAATTAATCCATCGGCATCTTCATCATCAGATGTTATGTTGTCATCCTCCAGAATTTGGCGAGTTCGCTTCCCGTGAGTTATTGTGAACTTTGTCATTTGTTTCTTGCGGTTGTATACGTTACGCCGTTGACTTATTCTCCACCGTTTATCACATTTACTGTCCTCTTTGGAGATGGAGGTTTTGGGGGCTCTTTCCTATTTTTCATGTAAGCTTGTTTGCCTTTCTCGCTGAACAATTCCGTCAGATAACCCTACTTCAATAAGTGTTCCACCTCGCCTTGTAATAATCTGCAGTTTGATGTTCTATGGCCATGATCATTGTGGAACTCGTACCAAAAATCTGGGTTTCTTCTATTTGGATTTGATCTCATTTCTTTAGGCCATCGTACCTTATCTCCCATGCTTCTTAAAACAACAACCAACTCGGAAGTACTGACGTTAAAATTGTAACCCCAATCCTTGCGTTTGTATTAGCATCTTTATTACGTTCACCTCGATCTTTTCTGAATCACAACGATGATAAACCTGAATCTCTATTTGTGAATCTTTGATCAGACCGCACGTTTTTGGATTTGGAACGAGCTTCTCGCCCCGAAGGTCCAATATAAGGTTCGTACCTATTTTTACCGGACCTCTTCTCAAATTCTGACCGCCTCGAACCTGTTTGTTCTTCAACCCTTGATTGGACTACGATAACTTCTTCGATCTGCAACTTGGTATTGTACCTATTATAGACATCATTCCATGTAGTGGCAGGGAATTCTCGTAGGCTCTCTTTAAGCCTCCTCGTAGCTCCTGAACTTTTCTCGTTTAAATTGCTTGCAAATGCCATGGCCGCCCAATTGTCAGGTACTCTTGGTAGTAGCGTTCTTGCACGTTGGAATCTGTCTACAAATTATCGAAGCAATTCTGTATCTCCTTGTTTTACTTTAAATATATCCTCCATTCTCTTTTCAACTTTTGTGCACCCGAGTGTGCTTTTATAACACTACAAGAAAAATAGTCATTAACGAAAGGAAATTTGTCCCTAAAGGTGTGATTCTGGTCCTTGAAGGTTAATAACGACCAGTAAAATATGGTTGCCACTCGTCACTAAAGGATCCGCCGCTAATGGCCAATAACGACGAGTTTGAAGAGCTGGTCCTTAAAGAGTTTTATCGACCGAAAAAGTTCTAGTCCCTAAAACAGTTTTAATGACCATAAATATGGTCCTTAAGCACTTTTATTTTGGTCCCTAACCATAGACCAATTGCTGCCTACAATATTTAGTAACCACTTCTACTGGTCCTTAATATCAGATCAACTTGGACGTTTACTGATTCTATTCTTCTGGATGCGCTCTACATTCATCAATCTTGCAAACTAGCAATTGATTCCAAAATCATTGTTGATTGCTTCAATGAAAATAAAGAAGCCCCTAAAATTACCCATACCTAGACTCATGGTGGAGCTTCATTTCATCCAAATTATCAGCTGGCCATTTCAAAATCGTCTATACATTTAGAGAAAACAACAGAGTGGCAGACTCTTTCGGTTGCGATTCTGAGTTTGACTATAGTTTTCCTCTACAACTGATCTTCTTCAACAATGTGAGTCTTTTCCAGTCATTTTTTTTAGAAATCAAATTATTTTTAGTATATAAAATTACATGCACATAACAAAAATATCAATAAAATCATGCTTTCATATACAAATATACAAATGTACATGTATAAATTGGTTATGAATTACAAAAAAGTGTATTACATCCCATTGGTAATTGTATAACCATGAGTCATATGTCACCGTGTTGTTTACACAATCTTTTAGCAAAAACAACTTTTTTATTAACTACCCTTGCAAGTGATAATGTATATTGCATGAAGTCTTCAAAACTTGCATCTTGACTTGTAAGTTCAACTCTTCAAACCCTGTAAAAAATAAAAGTAAATTTTCTTTTAAAAAATTATGAAGATCATATTATGTATTTGAAAGATAACAACAATGAGAGGAACACCTGAATATTGCATACTTTCTTCTCCATAGAATAAAGCATGTCATTTACATATACAATCCAATTGCACCTTTTCAAGTATAGATTAATGTAAAATAACCTATCCATATTTACGAAATACTTTCACAAGTTTCAATAATGTACATACCTTTAACCAATATACGGTGAGTCGTATTTCCTCCAGTGAGACAATCTGGAAGTAATTAAATATAGTTTAGATCATGAAATCAGTTTGTGCTCAACACATAAATTATAAACCAAAAAAAAATATTGCATAAAAAAGTTTACTAAAGCACAACCTCATGGCATGTGATAATGACTAACACACTCAAACAATTCAGGGAGGAAAGACTTCTTCATTTGCCGTTTCAAGAATATGAATAAAGGAAAGAGTAAAACTATTGTTAGCCTTATAATCAATAATTTTGAGGGCTAGATATTGAGCAAATTACATAACTAAGAGCCCAAGATAAAAGGCATTATACAATCTGGAGGATGAAGCTCAAACCACTAACCATTCTCCATATATGTCTTTGTTCAAATACTAATTAGTCTAGAGCTAACATTAGTCATAACCTAACAACTCCAATGAAGATGTTCCTTAAGAACTATTTATTGAAAAAGATCAAAGTAGATGCTGAGAATTACAATAAGAAACTTTTATTCACATGCCATACATATTGATATTTTGTGATGACCCAAAACATCATCCCGTATTTTTCTAGCTAATTCTATGTTCCGATGTCGTGAAAAACTCCTTCTATCTTACCTCGATTTACGTGCACAACCCGAGCCTGTAGCGGGGAAGCCTTTATGTGAAAAACTAATAAAAATGATAATTTTGTATTAGAAATTTGAATAAAGTTGACATCAATCAACGTTTTTGTTAAACGGACCCGTGATTTGATGGTCCCGGAGGGTCCATAGGAAAATATGGGACTTGGGCGTATGCTCAGAATCGAATTCCGAGGTCTCAAGTCCGAGAAATGAATTTTTTAAAGAAAATTATTTTATGAAAAATATAAAGGTTTTTGAAAATGAAATTTGAGGTGAAACCTGTGATATCGGCCCCGTATCATGGTTCCGGAGCCCAGTACAGGTTCGATATGTCTTATATGTGCTATCTGTGAAATTTGGTAAGAAACGGACTTAGTTTGACGTGATTCGGACCTTAAATGCAAAAATTGATGTTTAAAGAAGTTTTGAGAAATTTCATTGATCTTGAGGTTTCATTCGATGCTTATGATGTTATTTTGGCGATTTGATTACTCGAATAAGTCCGTAGGATATTTTTAAGGTTGTGTGTATATTTGTTTTTGAGCCCCGAAAGCTCGGGTGTGTTTCGGATAGGGTTCGGATCCATTTTCTCTCATTTTCCTCTATTGTTTCTGCTATCTGGTGTCCCCTTCTATGCGATCGCATAGACAAATCCGCGATCGCATAGTGTAAAATAGACCAGCCCAGTTTCCTTAATCACGATCGCACTGTTTACTTCGCGATCGCATAGCTTGTAGATTTCACTCTACACGATCGCATACACACGTTCGCGATCGCACAGTGTTATTTGGCAGTGGTCGTTTCTTCTTCTATGCGATTGCAATAGTTGCTCCGCGATTGCAGAAACTAACTCACTCCTTATACGCAATTGCATAAGCTATTCCGCGATCGCGTAGAGCATTTTAAGCCAGCTTCATTTTCCTTCTACGCGATCGCGCCTTGATCCCTGGGATCGCGATTCACAAACCACCTGCGCAGAATGTAAGTTTGCAAAATCGGGGGTTTCACCATTTGTAACATATTTTGACTTTTAGAACTTGGTTTTGGGCGATTTCTCGAGGGTTTTTCACACAAATCAAATGGCTAAGTGTTCTTCCACTAGAATTTAATATATTTCATGAATTATTTCTTGTTTTTATCATTTAATTTGTGTTTTGAGTTGAGGGGATTGTGGGTTTTGAAAGAAAAATTCTAAGATTTAAATTTATGATTTGAAAGACCAAATGTCATCGGAATTGGATAAATTTAGTATGGGTGAACTCGATCGGAATAGGTAATCGGAATTTGTAAAATTTATCGGGTTCCGAGGTGCGGGCCCGGGGGTCGACTTTTGGGTCGATTTTTATAATTTTGTAAAGATTGAAACTTTATTATTCGGAATAGTTCTTTATACATTTTATATGTATTTTGAAGTTGTTTTAGTTGATTTTGAGCCTTCCGGAGGCCTTCCTGCCCGAGAAGTCTATTTTTGAGTACCGGGTTGTCGTCTTTGATGTAAGTATCTTGCCTAACCTTGTGTGGGGGAACTACCCCCTTAGGATTGAGTCTTCCCTGTTGATTGTAGTCCGAGTATGCAAGGTGACGAGTGTGTACTCGCACTTATTTCCAATTAGATTGCCCTTTTAGGGTTCATAGATTCTTATATTACCTGTGTATGATTTGTAATTGTTACATTTGATTCCTTGGTTGTTAATTTATCCCTTCCATTTTAATTTAGAATTACTTGTTTTTGTATTCTTTCAGTTGGCTATTTGACTTTACTTGACTTAACTGAATATTCTAATTCTCTTATCATCATGCTATATTTTCTTCTTAGCTTGCCTAACTGACTATAATTAGTGTCATCTAGCCTTATAGTTGACTAGCCGTAGTTGAAACATCTATTCGTTGGAGTCAAGCATGCCTGTCAGTCTTACAATGTGAATTATATAACTATTCCCTTAAGTGCTACTTAGGTCTAATTGTTAGAAATTTACCTTATTGGTATTTCCTTGATGTTTCCTATTACTGGGCCTTTGTTGAAGTTGAGTTTATTTCATGAAGTTAACTGTTTAGGTGAGATTCGTTATAGTTGTTTTCCTTGTCGGGATCGTGTGGTTTCTCTTACTATTCCGTTGTTGATTATGTTGTTTGCCTTGTTGACTCCCTTGCCGAGATGTTATGGTTTCTATTAACGTTTATGCTGTTAATGATATTGTTCATATTGTTGACTCCCTTGCCGGGATGTTGTGATTTATGGTTCATATTGTTGATGTTACTGCGTGGAAATTTCTGAGTTACGGACTGAGTTCCGGTGGATAAATCTTGAGGGGATTTCATTGAAATGTATTATTGAAAAAGCAATGATTTTGAAATGATTATATTTGAATGAATTTTACATCGAAGGTATATTTGAAATCACTAGACTTGCCTAATGTGATATTTGGAAGTCGTTATTAGGAAAGCATCCTTGGGAAGTTTCGTATTTTGAAAGAAACTATGTTTTACGTAATTCTCTCTATTAACTATACTTATATCTACTTTTGGAGAAAGTATGTTTTCAAAGGAATTTCTTCCATACCCAAAACGATTTTATTTGCAAATTTTTTTCATATGAACTGCTGTTTAAAGGTTTTTCCACTAGATTATGGATTTTAATGGCTAAGGCCCGATGTGAACAAACCGACGTGGAGTCGAGTTATTTGCGTTCTCTATTGCGTTGTGTTTCCTTTCGATTCGACTTGTTTTGCTGTCCATCTTTCTGTGTATTTTTGGATTGTTTCATGATTAATTTCTGTAACTTCCTTCCGCTTTTTATTGTCATTGTTCTAAATTATTCCGTAAAGTCATAGATAGATGTAACGTTTGGTCATTTCTATATTCATGTTATTTATTGTGTAGACCAGTGGTGTCTTGACTAGTCCTCGTCACTACTCCACCGAGGTTAGTCTTAGTACTTATTGGGCACCGCTGTGGTGTGCTCATACTACACTTCTGCACATTTTTGTGTGCAGATCCAGGTAGATATTGTAGTAGCTGTGTGGAAGATTGCCGAGGAGACTCATGGTAACCAGCTGTTGCGTTCGCAGGCGTCGGAGTCACCTTCTTCGTATTTATTCATACACTGTTGTATTTATTTCCATACAGTTGTACTTAGAAGTTGTAGAAGATTCGTAGAGTTTATGACTTGTACTATCGTTTTTGGGAAAGTTTGTACATTCTGTTGAGATTCTATATCAAGACTGTTAGTTTTCCTTTATTTATTGTTGTTATTCAGTAACTGCTAGGATTACGTAGTACCTAAGACTAGGTGTCATCATGATACCCAACGGAGGGAAATTGGGTCGTGACAAGTTGGTATCGGAGCCCTAGGTTCATAGGTGTTACGAGTCATAAACGAGTTTAGCAGAGTCTTGTAGATCGGTACGGAGACGTCTGTACTTATCTTCTAGAGGCTACAGGACTAATAGGACAATTTCACTTCCTTCATTCCTATTGTGCGAGTTTATTGATCTTGAAATTTTAAATTATCGTTCCATTCTCTCACCAATGGTGAGGACACGAACGACGGTTCCTGATGATGTTACCCCGGAGCAAGTGTTGCAAGGGTCAGAGACAGAGGCCAACGAGGAGCACGTGTCGCAGTTAAGATGCCTACCAGAGCAGCCGTTGAGGAGTTTCCATTAGCTCTAGTTGGGGAGCAGGTACTGGGGGTGCCTCTTGCTATCCCGGACATCAGGAGACCTGAGTGCAGTTTTGAGTATAAGTGGTACATTGACTCAGGTAGGGTTGATTCTAGTGCACCGGTTGCTTCACAGATCAGGGGAGGAGTTCAGACTCCACTGTCTATACTCCAGAGCAGCGAGATCACATTGGTCAGGTACCCGTTGTCATGACAGCACGACATGTGGTTTCAGTTCAGCCCGTGGTTAGGACAGTAGCCTCGGAGGAAGAATACCTTGGACTTGAGAGGTACAGAAAGTATCACCCTTCTATTTTTCAGTGGATTGGCAGCAGATGGTGCCTAGGGTTTCCGGGAGGAGTGTCACTATATTCTTTGCGCTTCGGGTATTGTGGAGACGACCGGGTTTGTTTTTTCATGTCTCAGGTTCAGAGTAACGGGTGGATCAGTGGTGGCGGCATATGAGTTGGGGTCACCTGACCGAATTAGCTTCTCTAGCATGGATTCAGTTTTCAGAGATGCTTTGAGGGAGGTTGCGCCTCAGTTCCTTCGGGATGTACAGCGCGCGGAGTTTGAGCAGTTGCGTCAGGGCGCTGGGTCACTATGGGAGCATGCCGTTAGATTCAGCGAGTGTTCCAGACTTGCACTTCTCTTGGTTTCTTCAGCTGGAAGATGAGTCTGTAGAGTCATTTGGGAGATTCAGACATGATATTTGGTTTAGCAGGACTCGAGAGTTAGAGTAGGATGCCTCGTTTCATCAGGTAAGGGGGATCGCTCGCCGGTTAGAGAGGATGTGGGACCAGGATTGAGAGGACAGACGAGATCAAGGAGAAAGTTCAGGGAGGCAATGAGGCCTCGTAGATCGGAGGAGTATACTGGTCCGTATTATGGAGGCAAGGTACGACACGGTAAAGGCTTTGTGGGTCAACCAGTTCAGTTTGCATTACCAGCTTCGCATGGGATTTCAAGTACTCATGGGTCTTAGAGGGTTCGTATTGTGTGTTTTTCCACAGCCTTGACGGTAGCGAGATTGTTTTCAGTGTGGAGATGTTAGCCACAGGGTGAGAGATTGTCCTAGGATTCAGGTAAGTGTATGGTAGTAGGATATTCAAGTGAGTATAGGGCGCCTAAGTGGGGGAGGCCCGACCCATTGATGTGTTGCATGTAGTAGGCCGAAGGCCGATGTGCCAGATATTATCACACAGGTATGTTTTGATGTGTTATAGAAGGGCACCAATTGTATTTCATTATAGTTCTGTTGGTCGGGACTAGTTCCCTTATTTGTTGTTTCATTTATGAGTGAGTTCCATATTTTGCACTCCATTTTGTGTTTGCTCCTGTAGGGAGATTCTATAAGTAATAGCCCGTGTCTATCATTTTTCATTTCATTCTTGATAATGGCGAAACTGGAAGCGAGTCCTTGTTGTTCTTCATGGTAAGCTTTATGCGATTTTCCTGAGTATTTTGTTTACGAGTTGTGATTTGATATTCCATCGAGATGTGAGATCAGCTAGCTTTATGCTTTTATCAGCTGAGATGAATTAGTGGAGGAATTTTAATTGGTATGATATATTTTCGGTATGTGTTCATAGTTGAGGGTGAGGTCCTAGTGATATTTGTGATTCCATATGTTTGGACCGGGCTAAGTACCGCAGTGGAATTTTATCAGGATGGAATCCTTGTGATTTGTTCATATGCTTTGGTACTTCCTTGTTATATTGCTTTTGGTAAGTCGGTATTGATAGAGATTTGTGCCTATGGGCTTGTTTTATGGTTCCTTTATATGTTTCTATTTTCATATTTAGTAATTTCGCTATGTGTTTTCTTTAGTTTAGTTTGCGGGATGTGTGCCCGGTGGTGTTAGTTGTGGCTTGGTGATTCGGGTGTGTAATAATGATGTTTTCGTATTCATTGCATCATTATCAGTATTATGGGGTTTGGAAACATAGTTCTTCCATATGTGGGGCTAATTGCCAATGTCGAGTAGATTTCGGGCAGCTATTGTGATCAAAAGTGCTATTTGAGCCTATGTGTGATGTGCTATGTTGTGTGGTCGTACCTTATGGGTGTAGACCTGATTTGATGCAGCTGGTTGAGGCTAATGCCGGATATGGATTTAGAATCGGGTCTTTTGAGAAATGAGTAGAAGGTGAGAAAGTAGAGGTAGGAGGCTTATCAGTGGTGATGTGAAGGCTATATTGTAGTTGTGATTGTTTCGTCAGGTTTTCGTGGATTGCAGTGACATGGGATCACCCGCGGGTATGTGTTAGAAGTGTACAATCAGTGATTGGATGAGTTCAAGGGGAATCCTGGCACGTTGGAGGACGAACGTTTGTTTAAGAGGGGGAGGATGTGATGACCCAAAAGGTCATCTCGTATTTTTCTAGCTAATTCTATGTTCTGAAGTCGTGAAAACCTCCTTCTATCTTACCTCGATTTGCGTGTACAACCCGGGTGTGTAGCTGGGAAGCCTTTATGTGAAAAACTGATAAAAATGATAATTTTGTATTAGAAATTTGAATAAAGTTGACTTCAGTCAATGTTTTTGGGAAACGGACCAGGACCCATGATTTGACGGTCCCGGAGGGTCCGTAGGAAAATATGAGACTTGGGCGTATGCCCATAATCGAATTCCGAGGTCCCAAGTCCGAGAAATGATTTTTTTAAAGAAAATTGTTTTATGAAAAGTATAAAGGTTTTTGAAAATAAAATTTGAGGTGAAACCTGTGATATCGGGCATGTATCATGGTTCCGGAGCCCCGTACAGGTTCGATATGTCTTATATGTGCTATCTGTGAAATTTGGTAAGAAACGGACTTAGTTTGACGTGATTCGGACCTTAAATGCAAAAATTGATGTTTAAAGAAGTTTTGAGAAATTTCGTTGATCTTGAGGTTTAATTCGATGCTTATGATGTTATTTTGGTGATTTGATTACTCGAATAAGTCCGTAGGATATTTTTAAGGTTGTTTGTATATTTGGTTTTGAGCCCCGAGGGCTCGGGTGTGTTTCGGATAGGGTTCAGGTCCATTTTCTCTCATTTTCCTCTGATGTTTCTGCTATCTGGAGTCCCCTTCTATGTGATTGCATAGACAAATCCGCGATCGCATAGTGTAAAATGGACCAGCCCAATTTCCTTAATCGCGATCGCACTGCTTACTTCGCGATCGCACAACTTGTAGACTTCACTCTACGCGATCGCATACACACGTTCACGATCGCACACTGTTATTTGGCAGTGACCGTTTCTTCTTCTATGCGATCGCAATAGTTTGTTCGCGATTGCAGTAGCTAACTCACTCCTTATACGCGATCGCATAAGCTATTCCACGATCGCGTATAGCATTTGAAGCCAGCTTCATTTTTCTTCTACGTGATCGCGCCTCGATCCCCCCGATCGCGATTCACAAAACACCTGGGCAGAATATAAGTTTGCAAAATCGGGGGTACACCATTTTTAACATATTTTGACTTGTAGAACTTGGTTTTGGGCGATTCCTTGAGGGTTTTTCATATAAATCGAATGGGTAAGTGTTCTTCCACTAGAATTTAATATATTTCATGAATTAGTTCTTGTTTTTTATCATTTAATTTGTGTTTTGGGTTGAGAGGATTGCGGGTTTTGAAAGAAAACTTCTAAGATTTAAATTTATGATCTGAAAGACCAAATATCATCGGAATTGGATAAATTTAGTAAGGGTGAACTCGTATTGGAATGGGTAATCGGAATTTGTAAAATTTATCGGGTTCCGAAGTGCGGGCCCGGGGGTCGACTTTTGGGTCGATTTTTATAATTTTGTAAAGATTGAAACTTTATTATTCGGAATAGTTCCTTATACATTTTATATGTATTTTGAAGTTGTTTTAGTTGATTTTGAGCCGTCCGGAGGCCTTCCTGCCCGAGAAGTGTATTTTTGAGTACCGTGTTGTCGTCTTTGAGGTAAGTATCTTGCCTAACCTTGTGCGGGGGAACTACCCCCTTAGATTGAGTCTTCCTTGTTGATTTGTAGTCCGAGTATGCGAGTTGACGAGTGTGTAATCGTACTTATTTGCAATTAGATTGCCCTTTTAGGGTTCGTAGATTCTTATATTACCTGTGTATGATTTGTAATTGTTACATTTGATTCCTTGGTTATTAATTTCAATCCTTCCTGTTTAATTTAGAATTACTTATTTTTGGATTCTTTTGTTGGCTATTTGACTTTACTTGACTTAACTGAATATTCTACTTCTCTTATCATCATGCTATATTTTCTTCCTAGCTTGCCTAACTGATTATAATTAGTGTCATCTAGCCTTATAGTTGACTAGCAGTAGTTGGAACATCTATTCGTTGGAGTCAAGCATGCCCGTGAGTCTTACAATGTGAATTATATGACTATTCCCTTAAGTGCTACTTAGGTCTAATTGTTAGACATTTACGTTATTGGTTGTTCCTTGATGTTGCCTATTACTGGGCCTTTGTTGAAGTTGAGTTTATTTCGTGAAGTTAATTGTTTAGGTGAGATTAGTTATAGCTGTTTTCCTTGCCGGGATCGTGTGGTTTCTCTTATTATTCCGTTGTTGATGATGTTATTTTCCTTGTTGACTCCCTTTCCGGGATGTTATGGTTTCTATTAACGTTTATGTTGTTAATGATATTGTTTATATTATTGACTCCCTTGCCGGGATGTTGTGATTTATGGTTCATATTGTTGATATTCCTTGCCAAATTCTTGTTCTAGATATTGTTTGGGTGAGGAAGAGTGTAAAGCACGAAGGGTGATGCCGTGTATTTATTTGTTGCATTGTGAGGAAGAGTATAAAGCACGAAGGGTGATCCCGTGTACTTATTTGTTGCATTGTGAGGAAGAGTGTAAAGAACGAAGGGTGATGCCGTGCCATGTTTATTTTATTTAAGCACGAAAGATAATGCCGTGCCATGTTTATTTTATTTAAGCACGAAAGATAATGTCGTGCCATTTTATTTATTTATTGTGAGAACGAGAGTAAAATCACGAAGGGTGATGCCGTGCACTTGTTTTGGTGAGGATGAGACTAAAGCATGAAGGGTGATGCCGTGCACTTGTTTTCGTGAGGATGGGAGCAAAAGCACGAAGGGTGATGCCGTGCACTTGTCTTTGCATTCTAATTCGTTGTTCTAAATTTGGATATTCTTACTGATCTCTTACTGCATTTATTGGCAAGACTTGATACTCCTCCTGTACTGCATGGAAATTTCTGAGTTACAGACTGAGTTCCGGTGGATAAATCTTGAGGGGATTTTTATCAAGGGATTTTATTGAAAAGTATTATTGAAAAAGCAATGGTTTTGAAATGATTATATTTGAATGACTTTTACATCGAAGGTATATTTGAAAAGCACTAGACTTGCCTAATGTAATATTTGGAAGTCGTTATTAGGAAAACATCCTTGGGAAGTTTCGTATTTTGAAAGAAACTATGTTTTACGTAATTCTCTCTATTAACTATACTTATATCTTCTTTTGGAGAAAATATGTTTTCAAAGGAAACTCTTCCATACCCAAAACAATTTTATTTGCAATAGTTTTTCATATGAACTGCTGTTTAAAGGTTTTTCCACTAGATTATGGATTTTAATGGCTAAGGCCCGATGTGAACAAACCGACGTGGAGTTGAGTTATTGGTGTTCTCTATTGCATTGTGTTTCCTTTCGATTCGGCTTGTTTTGTTGTCCATCTTTCTGTGTATTTTTGTACTGTTTCGTGATTAATTTCTGTAACTTCCTTCCGCTTTATATTGTCATTGTTGTAAATTATTCCGTGAAGTCTTAGATAGATGTAACGTTAAGTCATTTCTATATTCATGTTATTTACTGTGTAGACCAGTGGTGTCTTGATTAGTCCTCGTCACTACTCCACCGAGGTTAGTCTTGATACTTACTGGGCAATGCTTTGGTGTGCTCATACTACACTTCTGCACATTTTTGTGTACAGATCCAGGTATATATCGTAGTAGCTGTGTGGATGATTGTCAAGGAGACTCAAGGTAATCTGCTGCTGCGTTCGCAAGCATCGGAGTCATCTTCTTCGTATTTATTCATACACTGTTGTATTTATTTCCAAGCAGTTGTACTTAGAAGTTGTAGAAGATTCGTAGAGCTTATGACTTGTACTACCGGTTTTGGAAAAGTTTGTACATTCTGTTGAGATTCTATATCAAGACTGTTAGTTTTCCTTTATTTATTGTTGTTATTCAGTAACTGCTAGACTTACCTAGTCCCTAAGACTAGGTGCCATCACGATATCCCACGGAGAAAAATTGAGTCGTGACATATTTCCTCCAAAGCTTGACCAAAAAAAGGACGTCATAAAAGTTCCATTCACAACTCATCTCAGGGTCATAATAGATACCTTATCAAATTAGGCACAGGGGCTAGGCTACTATGTGAGATAATTATACCGGGACTATTAGCTTTAACAAGGATGAATCATTAGAATCGAACTATCCAATAAATAAATTATACCCGTAACAGAACTGCAACAAAATGATAAGAATAATTATGTTCCTCCAATGTAAAGTAAGCTATTGCTATGATGAGCTTTCTATTCTCTCATCTCACTATGTTTCATCTCCTTTTATCTTCTCTATCAGTTGGTTTTTATTACTGTTCAATTGCAATTTCCCTTATTAGTCTATTGTAATTCAGTTGAGAAATTTTGGTATAATTAGCCAGTGTGAGTTGTTAATTAAACTATTTTATAACCATTCTAATAACCTACTGTACATGTTTAAGACCTAGCTACTGTAAAAAATTCAGCAGTATTGAAGCACTAATAGTACAACCACAAAATATACGATCCACAGTTTATTCACAAGATCTAACACCACATAATTAGAAGAAAAAATAAAATCCAAAGGAATTGATCTTATCATCTATAGACATCTTTCTTTGTAGCAAATTCCACATTAAAGAGGACAATTTAAATAGATGAGGCTTCATCAAAGGCATTTTATTCATAAGAGATTGATTTTAACGTTGTTTAATAGGGTTTCATGCATTCAAGTAAATAACTTTTCTTATAAGTAGATCCAATCCAAACAACCTAGTAATATTTTGATACCAAATGAATTTTAATCCCACCTCACTGGAAAAATCTAGGAACAGAGCGAGAAAACTTCAGCAAGTGACACCACAACATTGCATACTACAATCTCCTTTCTTTTCCTAACACAACAAATCATATTTGGGTCAAAGATCCTTTTCTTTTATTCTTTTTAACTCTGGAATAATAAAAAGACAAAGTTTTTAGACTATATAACAATTAATTTAATCAACTTTCAGTATCTATTTTTGTTTTTTTGAGGAAGCGCTCACAATCCCAAAAATACAAGTGTTTATAGTTGCATTCAAAGGGACATCTCAGCAGAGAAAGACTTCTGTTACCTACATTTCTTTATTCTCACGAACAAAAAAACTAAAGGGAGATTTCTTTTATCCCCTCATCCTCCTTGCTCTACACCCAATCTTTAAACCTAACCATAGCCGCCATCCTCACATCTCACTACTCCGACTTTAAATCCTACACCGCAACAATAAATATTCAACAGAATTCGTACAAAATATTATCATTCTCTACTATCAATATTCACTAAAAGAAATTTCTAGTCTTCAACCAAAAAAAGAAGAAAAGTGACAAACATGTTCAAATTGATAACCATTGTTATTGTTAGTTTGCAAGTCTTCACCCAGTTCAAATAGACATCACGCGAGTTTTCAGCCTTTGAGAAATAAATTTTAAAGAGTTGATTGTTAAGGACTTCATATATGCTTTCAAATTAAGAAACACATTGAGAGGATAGGGTTTCGTTTTGGGGAAAAACACGAGAGAGAGGGGGGAGGGGGT
>MDKJ01095566.1:0-50256 GCA_005239525.1 Nicotiana knightiana | reverse complement strand
ATAACCAGAACAACGATTTGGCAAGGAAGGACCACAATACAAACCATAATTTTACAACATCCCAGCAAGGGAACAATAATAGAAATATCACCGTCCCGGCAAGGGACACAGCTATAACGAATCTCACTGAATGTACAACATAACCAAATAATCCTCAACCGGACAACTAATCAACAGTGTTCACAACTAAGTATTTCCAACAATTTTATAATCTTTGAAATGAAATATACTTCATAACACAGTGGATATCGAAGAAAAACACATATATCATAAGATATGACTCACGGGCATGCTTGAAAACAAGGTATAGGTACTCGTCACCTCACCTATACATTGAACATGATAATAACACGTAGCACATATGACTCAACACCTATTCCCTCAAGCTAAGGTTAGGCCAAACACTTACCTCGGCAAAAAGAATGCAAATCAAGCCTCTAGCACCGCTTTTCCTTTCAAACCCGACTCTGAAACAATCTTATCTATACATTATCGACTCAATAATATCAATAATTACTCAATAATTCAATTTCAAAGCCTAATTATAGATTTTCTAACATTCTTCCAAAAATTTCAAAATTCGGCCCCGGGACCGCTTGGTCAAAATACGAGGTTCGGACCAAAATCCGATCACCCATTCCCCCACGATCCCGAATATATAATTTGTTTTGAAATCCGACCCCAAAATGAGGTCAAATTCTCAAAAATTCAAAAAGCCTTAACTCTACCCAAACCCCCAATTTCTACCCTTTAATTTCATGATTTTAGGCCTAGAATCTAATAATTGTTGATTAAAATGGAAGAAAATAAAGTTAGGATTACTTACCTATGAAGCTATGGAGGAAAAGGTGCTCCAAAATTGCCTAAGAGGGTTGGGGAAGAAGGGGGGTTGTGAAATATGGTGAAAATCCCGTAAGTGTTCTGTTTTGGGTATTGAAAATCACTGGGCAAAAATTACTCTGTACGTTCGCAATACATGCTCCGCGTTCGCACAGTGTTCCCTATTGTACCCTCCGCGATCGCGCCTGATCAGGTGCGTTCGCACTAGCCTAGAACCCCTTCCCCCCACCCAGCCCCCTGACCTCCTTAACCTTGTGCGTTCGCGATGGGGTTAATGCGTTTGCATAGGATGTCCTACCTGAAGCTCCGCGATCGCACCCTTGATGCTGCGTTCGCACTGACTTAAAATCTACCCAGCCCCATTCTACACATAACCCTGTGCGTTCGCACTTCCTTGAGTGCGTTCGCATAGGGTAATTCCCTGGACACCAGCTACACCACTAAAACACCAGAATATTAACTCAGCCCCATCCCACTAAATTATAGATTCAATATCATCATTGTATCCTTCTAATACAATGAAAAATTCACACATAGAATATTAACTCATAGTACTTCTCAAGTAAGGCATAAACTCATCTCAAATGTAAAAAAAAAAAAAAAAAAGAACATTGACTTCCATACAAGTGTCTTTTGAACATCTTTCAACATATATAAAAATTTATTTTCTTTTGGTATATTCTACATACCAATACCAAAATAAAATTTTCTAAACATATAAGCAACTTTCACCTTTACAAAAATATCTCAAGTTTGTAGAAAATGGATCATACTTCAACAATTTCTTCACCCAAATAACGAAGAGACCCAAAGCAAAATAATTGTTTAGAGCCAAAAGTATAACATACTTTTTATCTTCTAATGCATATTTTCGCCAAAAAAAAACTCAATTTTGTAAGGCTTCAATATTATAATTTAAATAAATAATTTTTCTCATTTTCCCACTTATAATCAAGCTACATAATTGTTGGCAATCATTCCTGACCCCTACAATTTCAAAAATTTCAGATTAAGGGGACAATCTTTCCATAACTCATATGGAGTTTTACAAGATTTTCATAAGGAATTCTATTTTATGGATGAGAAGCTAATATAGCTTCGCCCCAAAGATTATAAAATGAATTAACAAGCACTCAAATTATTATTTATTTTAAAAGTCCATTTTTCTTCTCACCTATCAGGTTCAGAAAAATATGAAGGTCTTATCTACTGTATTATTTCTAACCATGTCACATCATTATAGTAGTTTATCCAAATTCTACAGAAAATTTAATTTGACATATCCACCAAGAAAGTAGAATAAATATTCCTAGCAAAAATTAGTTACAAGGGGAATAAAGAATTCAATGTAAATCTACTCAAATGGTTTTTTAGTCAATTGCTACCACCACAAATGTTTTTCATTAGTCGGCATTTCTGAGTAAATGGAATTGTAAGGTGTAAGTTAATTTTAGGATAATTTCCAAGAGAGAATTAAATTTGCCTTTCTTGTGAAACCTTATAACAGAACTACTAGAAAGACAATTGCAGGACTATACCTTAAACATGATTACACTGGCAGCAATTGTAAGTGTGGCCAACATAACATAGTATATGTTTAACACAAAAAAACAATCTTTAAGGTCAAAGCAATTAATTTTGTATCTTAGGGCACTAACAACTGATTTAACTCATCACTTTTCCAAATAACAACTATATAAAAAGGAATAATAATTGAAGAAAATAATGCGTAAATAAAATGAAAAAGAAATCTTATTGATGAAAGTTGCCAGAAATAGAGCAATGAGATTGATCATTGAGATTGCGAGAATAAGAGATTAGTTTTCAGATGTCTATGCAACATAAAGAATAGGGGTTTAAATAGTAATCATCTTCGTAACGGATTGCCTTATTCAGCTCATACTTGTTACTATCATTTATTGCATTTATTATACGTTACATAATTAATTTGTAATTATCCTCTTTGTAACGGATTGTCTTATTCAGCTCCTACATGTTACTATCATTTATTGTATTTATTATGCGTTATATAATTAATTCGTAACTAATTGCATAATAATGAAAAATCATAGTTTAACTAGATATTAGTTGAGTCTTTCCTTATTTGTAATTATGAGCAATTTTCCATATCGGGGCTATTCTCATGTGATCAATTCCGTGACCGATGGTTATAGCATTAATATGTTTTGTCTCGGATGTATTTTTCACGTCATTATTCACTTAGTTCGTAACTTTACTGACATGTGTTACCGTTCATTTATGTAACAACGCATATAGCCACAACACATATAAAAACCCAGGTCGCCTTATAAATAACCTGGTTCTTTCCCTCAAAAGTTAACTTTAGTGAAGTACCAAGAGCTTTAACTCTCATAACATGCATAATAAACACAATGAAAAGGATACAATCGAAAGTATTTAAGGAACTTTTTATTTCTTAATTAAAAAAATAGCTTCTCGAATTATACGTATTATGAAAAGGCAAATACACTATGAAAGAGAATCCAAATAGATGTTGTTACCAATATGCTTTAGAAGTTGCTATCACTAAAATTATTTACTGTTTTAGCTTGAGAGTTATTTACTGCAGTAATTTAGTTTGAATTTCAAATAATTTTGAACTAGTCTTTAGGAGCGAACTAGTCTCTAGGAGTTTATTATTTTCAGCAGATTTTGTGCTGATTTTTAAGTCTTTTAAGTTAGTAGTTCTCTTATAAATTGTAGTTCATATACAGTGAAATAATATAGAATTTTCAGCTTCAGTTCTTTAGAGTTCCTTTTACATCTGTTCCAGTATACTCTTTTTATTTCCCTCTTATTTTTCTTAGTTTCTTTTATCAAGAACCAACAATTGGTATCAGAGTCATCTTCTTAAGGGATCTGAGTAAATTCTTGTGTGAGATGGAGACTGAAAAGAGTTTTTCTCAATTGGTTCCTCCAGTCTTTGATGGTGAAAATGACCAACTGTGGGCAGTGAGAATGGAGACTTTAGATCTTTGGGATATTGTGGAAGAGGATTATGATGTTCTTTTGATGCCTAACAATCTCATTGTGGCCCAGATCAAGAGTGAATTAAATTGAACCCTCTAGCTCAATGTAGCTTCTGCTTGAGAATAAGTAATACTAGCAACAATTGCTGTTATGTCTAGTCTCAAACAAGTTGAGGTCGGCTGTATAAATCCTCACTGCTCATGTTACTCTATTTAAGTCGTCTCATGCCAATACTATGCGGATTAATAAGTGGAAAAAAAAAAGATATTAAGAAATTAAAACTTTGAAACTTCCGTTAAAAAAAAAAAAATACAAAATTGGCAACACACAAACCAAAATAATCTCAGTTAGATTTC
Source organism: Nicotiana knightiana (assembly GCA_005239525.1). Taxonomy (NCBI): domain Eukaryota; kingdom Viridiplantae; phylum Streptophyta; class Magnoliopsida; order Solanales; family Solanaceae; genus Nicotiana; species Nicotiana knightiana. The sequence goes on along the minus strand of MDKJ01095566.1, from coordinate 46,069 downwards.
TGTAGAGAATTCCATAACTAAGCTAGCGTTTGGCTATAGATTCCCAAATTTATTTTAAAAAGTCTGTTTTTGGTGGAGTTTGGCTTGCAGATGAAAATGTGTTTGGACATACATTTTCAAAATATATTTCCCAAATTTATTTTGAAAAAACATGTGTATTATGAGGGATTTGACCCAAAACCAGCTGAGGTGATTTTGGGATTTGGAATTTTGCCAAAATATAAACAAAATTTATGACCAAACATGTGTTTGCCAAATAAAACTCAAGTTTATTTTGGCAAAATCTATGGTCAAACAAGTCCTAAAACTTCTCTATTTTAGTTTTCTGTTGCTTTTCTTCTTTTTTTCCATGGAAATCTTCAAATCATCAACTTTTTCTGTTGGAGTATTTTGGTATATTTTGATAGTAGTTAAAAATTGCAATTTGGCACATTGTGTGAATTGCATATTGTCAGATCCAGCTCATTTAGTCAAACTATATTGTTACTTCGTAGGACAACAACTTAGAAACTAAAAATACATGATGCTGTTATAACCATCAACTGTGTGTTATATATTCCAAAAGAAAAAAAGATAGAGCTAAATAACCTAATTTGTCAGTCATCCACAATCATTTAGGACAAAATGGTGGATACTTTTGAAGTCATGTATAGAAATTTCAAAGTATTTCAAGTTTGCTAAAGAAATACTTTTTTGAAGGCCAAATACTTCTAGTTGTTGCTAATGGTAAGTGGGTTCAAACAATAAATATGATACAACTTATATTTTTGTTCCGCACGGGTTGGGTGAGTGATTTTTCACATGAGAGACCTGTGATCAATTTCCCTCACCAGCAGCCTCCTCAGTCAGACCTCGTCGCACCAAACTTGCCTAATGCGGTTTACATCTTCTATTTGATTTGCGAGCTATTGCACAGTAAACAGGTCACTCGGTGTTTCCCAGGAAATTTTTCAAAAAAAAATACAATATTTTTGTTAAACTATAAAATGATTAAAATTCAATATTCAAAGTTATAACCCCTAAGATGTGAGTCTTGAAAAAGAATTTCAAAGATACAAGATAAGTGTCAATACAGTAACTTTGTAAAGTTTCAATGGGTAAAAAGACAAGTGCAAAACGGAGGAGTGGTTTGCTAAACAGAGAAAAAAGAAGAATTTTCCTCTTCAAAATTGTTACATAACTTTACATGTTTGGAGGGTGATATTCATAATTTTTGGCACCTCCATCTCTACCAAACACAATTCCTCACTTGTTATCTCCCCCTTGAACCAAAATAGGTTTATACAAAAAAAGGACTATTGTGGTATTTCCTTTCTCTTGCCATGACAAACTATTTTAACATTTTTGACGGATACAAAATGTTTTGCCTCCAAATGCAACACCTTTGGACATTCCAAGCTACTTATAAGAACGAAATTGATCTTCCACGCTAAACTTTCTACTCGAGGCAAGGATGTGTATTGGAAAAGGAAACATTCCTGAGTAGGATGGCTCACTCCTCATCATCGTCCTCCTCCTCCTCTTCCTCCTCCTCGTCATAATCATCATCGTCGTCGTCATTGAGTGTTGCCTTGTCCCTTGGGGGCATATATGAAGGATAAGTAGGAAAATTATCCATGTTCATTCCATGGTGAAGTGCCATTGTTCGTAGCATTTCAGCAATTGCTTGGTTGTGCTTCACCTGATAGGCTTGAAAATGGCGTATGTGATCCAAATCCTCCTCGATACTTGTTATTCGGTTGGGTATTGATGAAGATGCATAGGCTGAAGAGCGGGGTATATGAGATGGACCTGCAACATTCGATGCCTGCCTCTCATCAATGTGTTGGGCAGCCATCAACACTTCCTCACTAGGATCATATTGGACTCCTGATTGAGTACGTAAAGCTGCAAGAAGTTGTTCCTTCAAGACCTGAAATGCATAAAAGATTCATCAGAAATCTCATATTTCACATCTTTAGCGAATAAGTTAGAGAGATACTAAAAATTGAGGAACGGTCAAGACAGCGAGATGACTATTGTTCATTAGGTTGTTTGTGATGGGCGCCATAAAAGTTTAGGCGAATTTTTGCAAGGATGTTGAGATTATGGATAAAATCAAGAATGTCCAAGGTACTCATAAGGTACTGACGCAAGAGGTGGCAAATGCATTCAACATTTGCCATATCCACTTCAATGCCCTGCATGGAGAACCTATGACCGAGAACTATATTAATCATGAAATAACATTTCTCCCAATTCAAAATAAGTTAGTCTCTTCACTGCATTGCCGAACTAGAAGACAAGTGATGAATCCGATCTTCAAATGTTAGTCACACAATATCCATGAAAATTTCCATTACTTTTCCAATCATATCATAGAAAAAAGAAAATTGTCATCATATACATTTGAAAAGATGATCAATGCAATGGTCAAAAGACATTCTCCTATATGGTAATGTGCCATAAGAGCATGTGAATATGGTCTTTTCTTGTTCCTCTAAGGCACTACGCAATACTTATAAGTAGAATATCCTTCTAAAAAGCACTACTCCTAATACTTTTGTCACTCTAATAACACATTTTGGGGATCAAATTGCGCTAGATACAAGATTGGACCTGGACTCGGCAACTTATTCAACAAAATGAACTAAGTCCAACCAGATGATATGCAAGACTCAAATTCCTAGTCTTCCCAAATAAACAAGGAAATTTATCATTGCTGACTTCATCAAACAAGGTTCTTATCATAGTGCCACTAAATCAAGAAACCACCAGTCCTCAGAGTGTGGAGCAAGCAGATGTTGCTGAACGTGAGAATATTATGGTTAGCTGACTTGCAATGGGAATAGCCCGATAAGCAGTTTACCATTACGGTACTAGGACACTTTGAGTAAGCTTAGAAGCTCGTAGCGCAGAAGCAGAGTCCCCTCTCCATGTTAATAATTTGAATAGTTCATTCAGTAGCTTATATATTAGTTTGAAATGGCCTTATTCTTTTAGTTACATATAGAGTTCAATGTTTCAAGGTTCTGACAGTTCAGGAATCCTATTTTATATATAAAACCTTCTTGTATTTCGTTAAGAAGACTTTGAAGACACTTGATAAATAATAATTTGTGAATTGATCTTTCGTTCAATTCTTTTCGATTTCTCTCCTCTTCTGGTGCTACATCACCATCTAATAACAAGGCATTAGGAAGATTGTTCATGATCACCAATGATAATACTATATAGCAAAACATGACAACTTGACCAACCTTTTTCTCAGCAGCTTCTCTTACTTTGCCCCAAAATGCACCTGTAACATTTAAGTTAATATAGTTACTAAACTTTTAGCAAAAGGTTAAGAATTCACCACCAAGGCAAGCTCAATATAGATTAAGAATTCACACTGAGCAACCTGAATATAGCTAAAAACCTTAAAGTACCACCAATTTGGCATTCAACTGTAAAAGGATCAAAATAAACAGGGTTTCAAAGAAACATTTCTGAGAAGAAAAGATGTAGGCATGTTACTTCAGTCAGAAGACTTTTCTCCATAAACAGATGTTTAGTAAGGAAAATTCGATGAATACTATTTGGAGTTGGCTATATAAATTCAAGAAATTTACTCTGCTGCAATCAGGTCAATTTATTCCATTATTAAATAATCTGTCATTCAAATTATCTGTTCTATAAATGTCATACTTATTCTTATAAGCATACTAGTGTTTTACCAAACTAAAAAGGATCTTGACAAACACCATACTTAGTGTAACTGTAACGAACTACAACAACTATAGCTTTGTGTCAATTAGTTGGTATTGCCCACATGGATCCTTTTCTTTCACTGTGTTACCTTTTTGGCTAAATCTATAATGATTTTAAAAAGTTGCTGTTATTTGAGATAACTTTCCTGTATGTGACATTTGATCTACCTCATCCCCTTTTACTCCATCAATCATCATAGTGTTGCACATATAGATTTGTACATTCAAAAGTCTACATATGACGTGCTCAAACCATGATCCTTCTCTTATTTTAAACTCTATATCTACTACGTGCACCCTCTATCTGGTATGGTCATTTACAAGTTTTCTGATATTATATGTCCATATATTCATGCTAACGTTCGCATTACTATAACAACCATTTGTTGGTATGCGTTCACTCCCATATAACAATATAACATTACCAATCTCACAACTTGTCCTACATAACTTCTCTTTTACTTGTTAGGTATCTTCTTAAAATATAGCACTCATATAACATTTCTCAAGTTCAGTCATTCTATTGTACTTCTTGGGACTACTCTTCATTTATCATGACATTTTATTGAAAGGCTTCAACCTGAATATCAGAATTGCGTATAATAGGTCCATAATCTCATCTTATCACACCTTTTTCTTTATTTGGGCTAATTTGTCATGTAAATATGTGTCTCACTTTTAACTTATCTTAAGATCCTTATTTGCTAAAGTACTACCCAATGGTCTTAACTTCTTATTGACTCTCTTCTTCCTACTTCATAGATAGAAAAAAGAACTAGTACGTCTGTAATTTGTGGTACCTCCTCGTTTTATCAATTAACACATTATCATCTACAAAAAGTATGTGCAATGTAACCTCATCCCATATATTATTTGATTATTTAGCTCATCCTATATATTGTTGAGTGGCTCATCCATAACCACAATGAACAAACCCGAGCGTAAGGTAGATTGATGCTGTATAACTATAGTTGTTGGATAAACTATTGTTGAGGGAAAATCATTTCTGTCTCCTCTTTTTCACACTTGATACCAATTTTCTTACATATCCTTTATGGCCATTCTATATTTATATTAATTATTTTCTTTACAAGCACCCCACAAAAGAATTTCATTGGCACTCTATTATGTAATTTATCTATGTCGATGCACATTATATGGAGATCCTTCCTCTCTCCCCATAAATTTTCGCCAATCTTCTTAAGAGTGTTATAATATTTGCTGTAGATCTACCAGAAATAAGTCCAAACTAATTCTCCACCACCTTTATCATGTCACTAACGCTATACTTCATCACTTAATTCGAAAATTTCATCTTTGACTCATACGTTTAATTCCGATGATTCTCAAAACTATGAATATCTCCTTCATTCACATACCACGGTACTACTTTTTCACTTGTTTGGTATCTTTTCACTCTTAATTAGTTAACATGAAGCAGCTTAATTGCAAGTTGTGTAACAAATAAGTAACAAAAATGGTCAAGAATATTGATCTCTAGTCATTTTCCAAACAAAAATAATTGCTAATGTCCATACCACCATGATGCATTGCTTGAATCCCAGTCTCTTGTTTATGTCCCTTACTCCATGCATCTTTCCATTGCGTTACCTGATGAAACTTTTACTGTTAGGAAGAAAAAATTAAGAAATGAATGCAAAGGTTAACACAATGCTATGTGGAAAAGCTTCTCTTATACCTCCTCTTTCTCTAAAGACTGAGTTGTTGTTCGTTTTGATGTGTCTGAATCAATCTATAAGACAAGAACAATTCAGATGAGAGTCCGGAGTTAAGAGGATATTGAGAAGAAGGGAGCGCAGAACAATTAATGATACAGGGATTGGAAGAGAAAAATGATTGGCACGAAGCATGACACAGATGAATTCTGTTTTCACTTTTCAGCAATACCTCCTCCATCTCAGTCCACCCTCCCCCCACCCTAACCCATTTTTTAATGACCAAGAAATTCAGAAGGCCAGTGGTGCACGGTCGAAACTTGGTAAATAATGTGTCTACCGCTCTACACTTTCTCCACTCTATAACAGTCAAAAATTAAGCTAGCCCAATGCTCTGGGTTTAGAATTCCTCTTGTTTCACTTCTTCTTTACTTACATCCTTATCAAACAAGGTAAATGTAAGTTACCTCAACTTGTAACTCCCATTTATATCTTCCTTTCCATCTTAGCTAAAATGAATGTGATGCACAGAAACATATGAAAACAATATGACCAAGAAGTCAGGACATGAAATCAGCTCATTTAATGTTGTCCATCATACGCTAAAAAACAGAACAACATTGTTCTCCTCGAAAAAGAACAGAATACTTACAAATTCAGACTATAAACTGATACTTATGGAGTTATTGGCCTATTGAAGTGACCTACATACTAACGACCATCAATGAACTTAAGAACATATCAGTACAGAAGGCAATAGACGTAGAGGAACAACACTGGCCGGTGAAATCTACCAAAATATCCTTAAGCATGAATCTCCAAAGGAGCCTTGCTTCAAGAGGCTTCTTACCATAACTCTAGCATGGGATTCAAAATGTATATTACTTCACTGGTTGTTCAGTTATATCAAAAATTATAGAACAACAAGGATCAACTAAACATACTAGAGCATCCTAATTAAAGTCACAACATGTAAAGTCAAATTCTGTGCGTCTCAGAATTATTACATAAATGACTTTCATCATTGTAGAGTACAACAATAGCAACAACAACATACCAAGTGTATTCTCACAAGCGGGGTCTGGAGAGGATAGAGTGTACACGGACCTTACCCCTACCTTGTGTGTGCACGTAGAGAGGTTGTTTCTGATAGACCCTCAGTTCAAATCAAGCATCAATACAGCAGTAAGAAAAGGAAATACAACAATGAAGTCATGGAAAAAATTGTAATAATAACACCTAGATAATAACAACACAAGCAGCAAGAGATAGTAATCGTAGTCTAAGAACAAGACAAAACTAGACTAATATTAAAACTACCGGTAAGGAACATAAAGGAAGTACGGTCAGCTACCTACTAACCTACAGGCTACAACCCTGATTCTCGATCTCCACAACCTTCTATCATGAGTCATGTTCTCAATAAGCTGAAGATGAGTCATGTCTTGTCTAATCACTTCTTCCCAATACTTTTTCGGCATTCCTCTACCTCTCCTGAGACCGCTCACACCTACTCACTAACACGTCAGTGCACCTCCTCTTCACATGTCCAAATCATCTCAGCCTCGCTTCTCGTATGTTATCCTCCACAGGGGCCAGCCCCACCTTATCCTGAATATCTTCGCTCCTGGCCTTATATCTCCGAGTATGCCCACACATCCATCTCATCATCCTCATTTCCGCTACCTTTATTTACTTCATCATAGTAAAGTAAATAATGAAATATATTGTAATGGCGAGCGAGGGCACAACGTTAGAATTTCTCCTATCATGAGCTATATAAGATTGAATTGAGGCGTGCAAACGACCTCTTTGCAGTAAAGTAAGGGAATGGTTTGCGTAGGTATTCACTCACTCTCCTCGGGTCCTACACTAGCTGAGGAGCAGTTTGTGCACAAGGTAAGCTCTTGTATTATAAACTAATATAACACACTAATCCATGTAACAGACAGATGATAAACCAGAGAATGAGATTGCTTCAACAAGCTCCGAATCCAAGAAAAGAACAACTTTCCACATTGGCATGTCTACTCACCAATGCCTTATACCAAGGGTGAGGTCTAATGGTCGATGAAGTGGATGTAGTGGCAAAGCTAGGAATTTATGCAAGGGATTCAAAAAATATTAAAATCTCACACTTGGGACTAGAACCAATGACTTGAAGCAATTTTTTAACCCCCTCTACCACTAAACTAGAATCATTTCTTACATAAAGAGAATTTAACAGGTCATATAAAACTAGATAAAAAGTTTGTTGTGTCATCCAAACAAAGGGTATTCAATAGAATCAGAGGGTTCAAACCATAGCATAGACAAAAATTGCATGGGTGAATTATTCTATCTAAGCCGTGGTGTCAAAGTTACCCGATTCTTGTGCTGGTAGGAGGTATCACCAATCTAAGCCGGACACCTCCAATATCATAAAAATAAAAAAATAATATATGGACAAAACCTTAAACCGCCCAAAAGCACAAAAACAGAACTGGCATAAGAAATGGGACATTAAATGGATACACATGGGTCTCTCCCTTTTTTAATCGGAAAATGCCAACCACTATCAAATAAACAATTGTTTTTTGCATGTAATCACGAAATGGATGAGAAAGAGAAGTTTACATGATAATCACGAAACCTGACGATCGGGAATCGTTCAAGAAGCCGTCGAAATTCTAGCTCGTCCATGGTCGTAAATGGATTATTTTTCCTTTAATTTGCCTTCGTCAGATTTGTGACGAAGTCCTTGCCTTCATCAGATTTTGCGACAAAATTTCATTTGCTTTCCCATCAGATTCATGACAATGCTCCCATTGGCTTCCTCAGATTTGTTACAAAAGTTTCCTTTGCCTTATCAGATTTATAACAATATTGTTTCCTTTGCTAATTCATCAGATTTGTGACAAAGTTTCCTTTGCCTTTATGAGATTTGTGATAATTTTATGAGATTTATGATTTTGATTTTGAAGAAAAAAAAAAGTATCAGTGGTTTGATTTGAAACTTGGAAGGAAGAGAAAGGAAGGGAAAATAAACAGGAGAAGAAACGAAAGAGAAAGAAATGAAAGATTATTTTCTTTCCCTGCTTCGTTTGAATTGAAAATTCGAATTACTGAATTTATTCAGAATAAAAAAAAACTATTTAGCAAATAGAATAACATGTTGCTCAAAAGTCTTTTTTTTTTTTTTTTTTTTTTTTTTTTTTTTTTCTATCACGAATGTTCAAGGGTTTTATAAAGAAGAGATTATTCTTAATGTCCACTTTTATTGTGATGGTATGCAAGAATGTCACTATCCGAAATCACAATCACGGGGCCGTTATGGCACCTATTATTCATTTGGTAGACAAGCCAACGTTAGCTAAAATATTAATCAATTTTAGTAATTTAAAAAGCAAAACATTGATAATTTAAAACTGAAAAACATGTAATAAATAAAATCGTAACACAGTCTAAACGTATCCCAAAAATCTAGAGTCATAAATACATGAGTGACTAGAATACTACAAATAGTTTGAATAAATTGCATATGTTTGAAGTAAAATAAACAATAAGAAACCAGCTCTACCTCAAGTCTCTTGGGCAAGTCAGATCTGAGCAAACACCTCTACATACCGCTGGGACCAATACCGGATTGGCGTGAAATTGTCCATCTGTATATGTTCCCTTTCGTACTCTTGTTTTGGACGAGGGTTGTAGGGTGATTGAGAGTTCTGTTTTCGCGGGCGAATCTCTCTTGGAGTTGGGGCCCGCATTTGTTGGCGATTGGATCGTTGGGCATAAGACTGAGCATTGAATGTTGCGTACTGTGGAGCAACTGAGTATCGTGGATCCGGGTGTTGAGATGCTCCCCTTTGGCCTCTTTTTGCTAGTGATGCCATCATGGCCTCCTCATCTTTCTTCTTTTGGTTAACAAGGTTGTTCGGCTTTGTAACGATCCGGCCAGTCGTTTTGAGAGTTAGAGTCCTGATCCCCTAATAATTGCTTTCCCCATATTTTATTTCTGCTACTGTGACTTGCCGGGATGATTGATTTTGAGTTTCGGAGTGTTTTCGGACACTTAGTCCCTAAATGAAAGCTTAAGTCTTAAAATTTGGACTGTAGTCGGAACTGCGTGAAGACGGTTCCGGAATGGAATTTCTGTCGATTTCGTTAGCTCCGTTGAGTATTTTGGGCTTAGAAGCGAGTCCGTTGTTTTGGAGCTCTGTAGTACATTTAGGCTTAAATTGGCGAAAGTTAGATTTTTGGCGATTTCAACCGGTAGTGGAAATTTTGATATCGAGCCTAGAATGGAATTCCAGAAGTGGTTGTAGGTTCGTAGTGTCATTTGTGACCTATGTGTGAAATTTGAAGTCATTCGGACAAGGTTTGTTATATTTCGGCGTCGTTCGTAGAATTTGAAAAATTCAAAGTTCCTTAGGCTTGAGTTTGTGCTTAATTCATGTTTTTGATGTTGTTCGAGGTGGTTTGACTCGACTAAGTTCATATGGTGTCATAGGGTTGGTTGGTATGTTTGGTCGAGGTCCGGGGGGCCTCGGGAATGTTTCGAGTGGTTAATAGTTCGGTTTTTGGAAATTGGGAGTTGTTGATCTGCTGGTGTTTGGACTTCTGGTGTTTATCGGCACCTGCGGATGGGGATCTGCATGTGCGAGGACGCAGGTGCAGAAGGAAAGCTTGCATATGCGAAACTAGGAAGCTCAGGCCTGAAGCACAGGTATGAGGATTTGGCCGCACCTACGAGCCCGCAGGTGCGTGACCTGGGCGCAGATGCGAAGACTGAGGGAGTTAGTGATTTCTGGAGGTGCGACTGGTTGGACCGAAAGTGCGGCATGCGCAGGTGCGAGGATCGCTGGGCAGAAAAGGGGACAGAATCGAGGGTTAGTTTATTTTCACTCCACTTTTGATTTTGAGCTCGGGAGAAAGCGATTCTTTGAGGGATTTTCAGATTAGTCTTGTGGGTAACGATTTCTTACTCGAATTTGGTTTTATTGCATTAATCTATTATAGTTTTTCTCATTTAAAAAGGGAATTGGGTGAGAAATGTAAGAAATAGGGGAAAAAGTTCCCCAATCAAAATTCTGAGTTTTGAACGAGTTTTAGGCATCGGATTTAGATCATTTTTGTACAAGTGGTCTCATGAGTGAATGGGTGTTCTAAATTGGTAACTTTTACCCGATTCCGAGTCATGGGCCCAGGGAGACTCTTTGGGCGATTCGGAGTTGGATACTCGTGGCAAGAGAGTGTTTCAGATTTATTTGAGTGGTTCGAGGTAAGTGGCTTGCCTAACCTTATGTGGGGGAACTTCCCCTTAGGATGTTTGGTATTGTTTGATGTATGAGCACCGTGTACGTGAAGTGACGAGTACGTACACGGGCTATTGTTGTTAAAATCTTATTTTTTTTCTTCTTCTAAATTGTAAACTTTTTTTCCCTTGGTTGAACTGTACTACTATGTTTAATTACCTTATTTAGATTAGGAAAGCATGCCTACGTGTTTTGAGTGTCTATTTGCAAATTCTGTGCAGCATGTTTAGGTAGATTCCTATTTTCCTGTCTAAATTGTACATATCGATGTTGTAACTGTTATATCATTGTTGAGCTGCATATTTACTTCGGAACTACGGACGTATTCCGGGAGATCCCCCAGCACTGCATATTTATTTTGGGACTACGGACGTATTCCAGGAGATCCCCATATATTGCATATTTACGTTGGGACCACAGACGTATTCCGGGAGATTCCCCAACACTGCATATTTATTTTGGAACTACAGATGTATTCCGGGAGATCCCCCTGTCTTGCATATTTACTTTGAGACTACGTACGTATTCCGGGAGATCCCCCAGCACTTCATATTTATTTTGCATAATTAATTCGGTACTACAGGACGGTATCCTGGGAGATTTCCCTGTTGTATTTCCTTTGTTCCGAGCCGAGGGCTTCTTGACTTTTATTACTGTAGACTTTCTTAACTATTTTACTGTAGAATATATTTATATTTCTTTCTGTTTTTAGTTCTTTAGATTTACACAGGTAGGTCCCTGACCTGATCTCGTCACTACTCGACCGAGGTTAGGCTTGGCACTTACTGGGTACCATTGTGGTGTACGCATGCCCTTTCCTGCAAATATTTTTCGTGTGCAGATCCAGGTACGAGCTATCAGTCTCAAGTTTAGTGTGTGATTGCTGATTGAGGAGACTTCAAGGTACTTCTACTCGCGTCCGCAGACCTCAGAGTCCCCTTCTTTTCCCCCGCGTAGAGATTTTCCCTTGTTTTCTTCAAACATTTTGTATAGAGCATTATAGACTTATAGCAGCTTGTGACTAGCGACATTCCGAGTTTTGGGAGTGATGTTATTGTATACGTCGAATGGCACTATCCTTGCTTATTAAATTATACTGTTTTGGCTTTTATCTTTATGTTTCTTTTCATTTTCTGCAATAATAGGCTTACCTAGTCGTAGAGACTAGGTGCAGTCACGACACCTTCGGAGGGGTAGAATGGGTCGTAACAGGCTTATTCTAGATTTCTTGGGTGGCTTCTTTGAGAGCCGCTTGACTTATAATTCGGCCAATATTGAGGCCATTCTCGACCATTTCTCCTATCTTGATTGCATCAGCAAAAGGTCTGCCCATTCCAGACATCATATTTTGAAAATAATCAGGATCCTAAGCCTGAAGGAAGACAATGATTAACTCACGATCATCAATGAGTGGCTTAACTCTAGATGCTTGCTCTCTCCACCTAACGGCATACTCCTTGAAGCTTTCAGTCAGCTTTTTCTTCATATTGGACAGGGAATTACGATCTGGTGCAATATCAATGTTGTACTGAAATTATTTGACAAAGGCATGGGCCATGTCGTACCAAACATTCCAGTGAGAGATATCTTGGTCAATGTACCATTCAAAGGCTACCCCTACCAGACTCTCCCCAAATAAGCCATGAGTAACTCTTCATTTCTTCCTGCAGCCCTCAGCTGGTTGCAGTACCTTTTCAAGTGGGCGATAGGGTCACCGTGTCCATCATATTTCTCAAATTTTGGGGTTTTGAACCCAGGTGGAAAATGGATGTTAGGGAACATGCATAGATCATTGAATGAAACACTTTTGTGACTACCTAGTCCTTGTATATTCTTTATGTTCTGCTCAAGACTTTTCATTTTTTTTGGCCAACTCATCTTTCTCACCCATCTTGGCAGCTTTTTCAGTTTCTACAGGTGACTCGTACTGATAAGTCTGATTGTATGGAGCCGAGACCTTGAAATCCATATCCGGAGAGTAGTATTGTCCATCATAAGCATGAGATGGTGGCTTATAATTTGGCCTCGTCATAGGAGGTGGTGGAGGAATTGTATACACAGGCGCACCAAACACGACGAGAGGTGTGTTCCTAACCGATGTGGCAGGAGGCTGCACATTAGAGGTACGAGGGCCGGCATGGAATCTATAGTTTGGCATATACCCTGGTGGTAGAATGTGATCGCTCGTTGCAGGGAGCGGTGGTTGAGTAGCCTGGAGTATGATGGAAGTTCTTTCAGAGGGACCCTGAGGCGGAGGCTAACCAGAGACCCAAGGCTGATACACATCAGTCAGTTGATGCTTCAATATTCTTACTTCCTCTGACTCTTGCTCAACCGATTGACCCTGAGGGTCGTTGTATGCGGCTAAAATAGGAGAACCCGATTTTACGGTCATTTCGACACTCAGAAGGCTCGAAGGCCTGAGTCTTGGTATCAAGGGGCATATGGGAAGTCCTCGACCCCGAGGAAGTACATATCGAAGGTCCTCGACCTAGAGGCAATACATATCGAAGGTCCTCGACCTCGAGGCAGTGGATATCGAAGGACAACATGGAAAGGCCGGAAATTCCCAAGGGGCACGTGTTTAAAGCTGACAAAAGTACACAAAATAGTACAAGCCCGTACCGTGGCATTAAATAGCTGTATCAGCCATATCTCTTTGCATTAATTACCTATGTACTATGTTGGGATTTCCTCTCATATATAAAAGGGACCCTTTTCACTTTGTAACACACATGATATTCAATATAAGAACAAGAACATCCTTTGCTCCTTAGCTAAAACATTCTCTATAATTGTCTCATTGATTTATTTCTTCTCATTTATTTTGTTCTTGAATTATTCTTCATTTATTTCTTATTAATGATCATAAATAGGCCATACTTAAGACATTCAATACTATTATACTGTTATCGATAACCCCTAATCAAGCTTCTAAAGCTCGACCCCGAGGTCTTTTCGACCACCCTCGAGGCTGATCCCCCCGTTACCCAATTTACATAATTTCGTTCCTTTCAGTCTTATTTCATTTTTCTCACTTCATATTCATCATCTACTGCCTAAGAAATCAGTGTTAAAATAGATCACGTATTTTTAGAACCACATAATCAAATATAATTGTAATTTCTATTTTCAAGGCAAACAGTTGGCGCCCACCGTGAGGATAAAAATAATGGTGATTGTTTTAGTGCTGGTTTCTAAAAACACAAGTTATTCTTCACACTTTTTCTTGTCCAAGAATCTGCACTTTCAGATCAGAAAATGACTAACTCAGTAAACGCACATGAAAACAACGATCCTGAAGATCACAGACCGCAAGAGCCCGTGCTCAAACGGGCCAAAGTGCCCACGGCCACGAAGGAACAAACTCAAAGTTATATACCTAAAGGAACTATCGTGTTCAGAGAGGAATATGTCGAAGCCTTGTCCCAACCACATAACGATGCGTTGGTAATATCTTTTCTCTTGAATAATGTTTAAATTAAGCGTGTGCTCATGGATCCAGGTAGCTCGTCTAATATAATCAAACTCGGGGTAGTGGAGCACCTCAAGCTGCTTGACCAAATTGTACCCGGTTCTGGAGTCCTCAGAGGGTTTCACATGGAAAGTGAAACGACGAAGGGGGAAATCATCCTCCCAGTCAACGTATCCGGTACAGTTCGGGGCACCAGATTTCATGTCCTCGAAGGAGACACGAGATACAACGCGCTGCTTGGAAGGCCATGTATACACGGCATCGGGGCTGTACCATCGACTCTCCACCATATGTTGAAATTCCCAACCACGGATGGCATTATGGTGAGCAGCACGCGACAAAGGAAATGTTCGCAGTACACGACGTGGTGCCAGAGCCCGTATATCTCACCTCGGAGGGGTCAAAATATAAACAGCAGGTCCCCGAGAATGACGAGGAAGATTTACTCTCCCCTCGAACCTTTATTTCCCCCGAAGAATCGGACACAACAAAATCGATGGTCGAAGAGCTGGAGCAAGCTATTTGGATGAAACACCTAGCAGATCGAAAGGTATACGTGGGAACGGGGATTAACCCCCGAACTCAGGAAAGAACTCATTCAATTTCTTATTGACAACATTGATTGCTTTGCTTGGTCCCACTTAGACATGATAGGGATCTCCCCGAGAATAACCACCCATCGACTAAGCGTCGACCCTAGATTCAAACCAGTGAAGAAAAATAGAAGGCCTCATTCCGAGGTAAAACACGCGTTCGTCAAAGTCGAGGTAATAAAACTCCTCAAAATAGGGTCCATCAGGGTAGTAAAATATCCCGAGTGGTTGGCAAATGTAGTAGTGGTCCCCAAGAAAGGGAACAAATTAAGGATGTGCGTAGATTATAAAGACTTAAATAAAGCATGCCTGAAAGATTCATTCCCGCTGCCCAACATCGATCGATTGATTGACGCCACGACTGGCCACGAGATTCTCACCTTTCTCGACGCCTACTCCGGGTATAATCAAATTCAAATGAATCCCAAGGACAGGGAAAAGACTTCGTTCATCACGAATTATGGCACATACTGCTACAATGTAATGCCCTTCAGGCTAAAAAATGCAGGGCCACGTACCAGCGCCTAGTTAATAAGATGTTCGAACATCTAATAGGAAAATCCATGGAAGTTTACATTGATGACATATTGGTTAAGTCTCTGCGCGCAGAAAACTATTTGACTCATTTGCAGGAAACCTTCGACATCCTTAGAAGTTACAACATGAAGCTCAAACCCGAGAAATGTGTCTTCGGCGCAGGTTCAGGAAAATTTTTAGGCTTCATGGTATCAAATAAGGGGATTGAAATCAACCCCGACAAATAAAGTCCATCGAAGAAATCACGGTGATGAACAACATAAAGGTCGTACAGCGGTTGACCGGGCAGATAGCGGTGCTAGGCCGATTCATCTCGAGGTCATCAGATCGGAGCCATAACTTTTTCTCCCTACTCAAAAAGAAAAACAACTTTGATTGGACTCCGGAGTGCCAGCGCGCCTTGGAGGAATTAAAACAGTATCTCTCAAGCCCGCCCTTGCTCCACACCCTAAAGGAGGATGAAATGCTATACTTTTACTTAACAGTTTCTAAGGTAGTGGTAAGTAGCGTGTTGGTTCGAGATGAACAAGGTATGCAATTCCCTATCTACTATGTAAGCCGAACCCTGAGAGATGTTGAATACAGGTATCCACACTTAGAAAAATTAGCTCTTGCATCGATAAGTGCATCTCGAAAATTGAAACCTTACTTTCAAATCCACCATATATGTGTTTTAACAACATATCCTCTTCGAAATATATTGCATAAACCTAAATTGTCAGGCCGGCTGGCCAAATGGGCCATCGAGCTCAGGGGGTATGATATTGAATATCAGCCCCGGACGGCTATCAAGTCCCAAATTTTGGTGGACTTCCTGGCCGACTTTACGCCCGCCCTTGTGCCCGAGGTAGAAAAATAACTCCTACTAGCACAGCTACATCATCGGGGGTATGGACCCTATTCACCAATGGTTCCTCAAACGTGAAAGGATCCGTGCTCGGCATAATTCTAAAGCCACCTGCAGGTGGCATGATTAGACAATCTATAAAAACTACAAAGTTGACTAACAACGAAGCCGAGTATGAGGCTATGATTGCAGGTCTCGAATTAGCCAAAGGCTTGGGAGCGGAAATCGTCGAAGCCAAATGTGATTCCCTCCTGGTAGTAAATCAGGCAAATGAGAACTTCGAGGTTCGAGAAGACAGGATGCAACGGTACCTAGGAAAACTTCAAACCACTTTTCATCGTTTCAAAGAATGGACTCTGGTCCACATATCTCAGGAGGAAAATAGCCAGGCCGATCTACTCGCAAATGTGGGATCGTCCATTGAAGAATATGACATACTCCCCAGGGCTGTCATTCAGCTATCCAAATCGGTGATTAAAGAAGGCCATGTCGAGATCAACTCCATCAGCCTGACATAGGATTGGAGGAACAAATATATCGACTATTTGGTAAGTGGGAAGCTACCCACGGATCCAAAAGAATCAAGGGCCCTTCAGACTAGGGCAGCTCGATTTTTACTTGACGAGAATGGATCTCTATACAAAAGAACCTTCAATGGGCCCCTAGCAGTATGCTTGGGACCACGAGACACTGATTACATGCTCCGAGAAATCCACGAGGGCACCTACGGAAATCACTCCAGTTCCAATTCTTTAATTCAAAAGGTGATCAAAGCAGGCTACTACTGGGATAGCATGGAAAGGGACATCAAAGAATTCGTCCGAAAATGCGAGAAATGTCAAAGATTTGTGCCAATGATCCACCAACCCGATGAACAGCTGCATTCAATCTTGTCACCATGGCCATTCATGAAATGGGGAATGGACATAGTCGGCCCCCTACCAACGACGCCATGTAAAGCTAGATTTATTCTATTTATGGCTGACTATTTCTGGGTGGAAGCGCAGGCCTATGAGAAGATAAGGGAAAAAGAAGTCATCAACTTCATCTAAGATCGCATCATGTGCCGATTCGGGATCCCCTCCGAGATAACGTACGATAAAGGGAAGTAGTTCATCGGAGGCAAAATAATAAAATTTCTCGAGGATCACAAAATCAAAAGAATCCTATCAACACCCTACCATCCATGTGCAAATGGCCAGGCCGAGTCCACAAATAAGACCATCATTCAAAACTTGAAAAAGAAGTTAGAAAATGCAAAAGGAAAGTGGAGAGAAATGTTGCCCGAGGTGCTATAGGCATATCAAACAACCTCTAAATCAAGCACAGGAGAGACGCCGTTCTCTTTAGTATACGAGGCTGAGGCTTTGATACCGGTCGAGGTTAGAGAACCAAGCGCCAGATTTCGACATGCCACCGAAGACTCAAAAAATGAGGCTATCACTACGGCCCTCAAACTATTAGACGAAAAGCGAGAAGCTTCGCTGATTCGAATGGCCACCCAAAAGCAAAGAATCGAAAGATTCTATAACCGAAAAGCAAACCTCCGACATTTTGGAGTCGGGGACTTAGTCCTAAAAAAAGTCACCCAAAGCACTCGAAACCCTAATGAAGGGAAGCTAGGCCCGAGCTGGGAAGGACCGTACTACATCCTCGGAGTAATCGACAAAGGGTCCTACAAGCTCGGCACCATGGAAGGCGAGCAACTTCCAAACCATTGGAACATATCATTGCTCAAGCGCTATTATTGCTAAGGTACAATCCTCTCCCTCTTTCCTTCAAATTTTACACTAACCAAACGCGCAGGTATGCCATTAAAATGAATCAAAGCACTCTCCAACTCAGAGGCCTTAGGTTTTAAAGCATGCATTGCGCTCTTTTTCCCTCGCGTCGAATTTTATCCCAATACGGGTTTTACCGGCGAGGTTCTTAATGAGGCAACATCCATATGCTACCTAAGGAGAACTCACCGATTATTCAAGGCTTCTCTTGGATCAACCTTGAATATTGAGAGGCATCCCCCCGGGAGATCACTGGAATATGCCAAAGAGGGTCTCGACAGAAGAATGATGTATCGAACCAAACGGTCGAATGAACCGTGTCCACATAGAATAATCGAACCTTCGAAGGTAAAAACATGTATACTTGTACCAAGTAATCAATGAAGTACCTTCTATCATCGAAACATTTCGCACATCGAAGAAGTTTGCTATTTTCATAAAAGACAACCCCATGGCCAAAAATTTATCAAGCACTTAGGAACTGTCCTCGACGATCACTTCATTGAGTCGCCAAAAAATCGAAACAATAAAACCTCAGGGCCGGCAACTTCTCGAGGCAATATCAACTCCGACTAGGGGGCTGTCCCCGACTGTCGGCTCATCGATCTATCTAACTCAAAGCCGTAAGACCCCAGGGTAGGTAACTTCAAGCTCATAAACCCTCCACGAGGCAATATCAACAGCATAAGCCCTCCATGGGGCAATATCAACTCTAACTCAAGGACCGACCTCCACAGTCGACTCATAGCAGTAAGACCTCAGGGCCGGCAACATCAAAACTGTAAGACCTCAAGCAAGGCATGAACAAACTTGTAAGATCTTAAACAAAGGCATAACCCCCATATCAGAGTCAAGGCTATATATCGAACCTGTAAGACCCAAAAGGCATACCCTCGATATAGACGCCGTGCCATCTCACTCGGGGACTAAAAGTCTACGGCCAAATACAATGACCACCGTCATAAGGCTCCGGCCAGACTAACACAACTGGGAGACGTCCGACTGTTGCCATAAAATCACAGGCCTCCAATTACTTTGAAAAACTTTGAAAAGAACTGGTTAAAGGTTGTACCAACCTAAAGCGTAAGAGCCCAAGTCGCCAGCTACGTTAAAGGTTGTACCAACCTAAAGCGCAAGAGTCCAAGTCGCCAGCTATGTTAAAGGTTGTACCAACCTAAAGCGTAAGAGCCCAAGTCGCCAGCTACATTAAAGGTTGTATCAACCTGAAGCGTAAGAGCCCAAGTCGCCAGCTACATCAAAGGTTGTATCAACCTAAAGCGTAAGAGCCCAAGTCTTCAGCTAGTCGTATCGACCTTACGCGTAAGATCCCAAGTCTCTAGCTACAGGTCATACTAACCCAAAGCGCCTCAGGGCTAATTTAAAAACCTGAGGGCCGTTGAGCTCGAGTCAAAACCCGATTCGGAGACTAAGCCTGATATGGTTAACTAAAATGCCTCAGGGCCAAAAAAGCGTAAGTGCCCGAGTCTCCCGCTACATTAAAAGTCATATCAACCTTACGCGTAAGAGCCCAAGTCTCTAGCTACAGGTCATACTGACCCAAAACGCCTCAGGGCCGATTTAAAAACCTAAGGGTCGTTGAGCTCGAGTCGAAACCTGATTCAAAGACTAAGCCCAATATGGTTAACTAAAGCGCCTCAGGGCCAAAAACGCGTAAGAGCCCAAGTCGCCTGCTACATTAAAAGTCGTATCAACCTTACGCGTAAGAGCCCGAGTTGCCAGCTACAGGTTATACCGACCTAAAGCGCTTCAGGGCCGATTTAAAAACCTGAGGGCCGTTGAGCTCGAGTCAAAAATCAATTCAGAGACTAAGCCCGATATGGTTAACTAAAGCGCCTCAGGGCCAAAAAAGCATAAGAGCCCGAGTCGCCCGCTATATTAAAAGTCGTATCGACCTTACGCATAAGAGCCCAAGTCGCCAGCTATAGGTTATACCAACCCAAAGTGCCTCAGAGCCGATTTGAAAACTTGAGGACCGTTGAGCTCGAGTCGAAACCCGACTCGGAGACTAAGTCCGACATGGTTAACTAAAGTGCCTCGGGGCCAAAGATGCGTAAGAGCCCGAGTCGCCAGCTATTCCGAAGGTCGTATCGATCAAAAGCGTAAGAGCCCGAGCTGCCAGCTTATAAAGTCTCGGGGTCAATTTGTGACCCTAATGGTTTCATCTCAAAGTCCAATTCATCGAGCTAACTATCGGTAAGCAAATCAAACCAAAGAATCTTTCATATATATATATATAATGTGCATCACAAATACATGTTTACAACACTCCCACAGGAGTCTTATGCAAACAAATAAAATAGAAAATCTAGTCTACTCTTGGGACCAGCTCCCTCAAAGGCCCCTCGGGTCAGCTCCCACAGCGGCTTTCAAACATCAGCACCAGCTCAAGAAGAAAGGAAAAACTCGCTGTCGATCTCGTCCGCCTTGGCCTGCTTTATCTCTTCCGAGAGGTCAAAGCCCCTAGCATGTATCTCTTCGAGGGTCTCCCTCCGAGACTTGCATCGGGCATACTCATTGCCCCTCCTTTCTCTATCGAAAGCTCCTCTCAGCTCAACACGAGCATCGACAACATCTTTCAAATAAACGACCACCTTGCAATCGACCTTCGCTCAAACTTCTCCAGCTTCAACCTGAGCGACCACGACCTTGGCCTTCCTTTTAGAAGACCAATCCGAGCTTGGCAATTCTGCTCGACTAAATTCAGTTGTTTCCTCGTGCATTACAAAGTCGTATCTCGAGGGCAACAGCCTTGGACAAAGCATTCCTTTGACTCGAGGACCAAGCCCCCTACGGTCAGCTGTCGACTATCTTCGATCGCTCATCAAGAGCAGAGACCTAAGGGTTTATTTTAAAAGTCCAAAATTTCAGACCAATTATCAACATGCATCACAGTCTATTCAAAAAAGCAAAGAAAATATGAGATATGACAAAGAACAGAGGCCTTTATATATAGTGAAGGTTCACAGAGGTGTATTTACAAGGCTCAAGCCTGGAGCCCTTACACAAAGAAGGGAACGAATAAAAACCTAATCTACCTTCTTTAAGACCCAGTCTGTCGTTGTTATCAAGGACTTTGCCTTCATCAACCCCCTCGGGACTGGTTTCCTCACGACTCTTTTCTTTTCGTCTTTGACATCGGCTTCGTCGTCGGTAAGGAGAAGGAAATTGGCATCAATCTCATCTGCCTTAGCCTGCTCTATCTCTTCCGAGAAACCAAAGCCCTTATCATGAATCTCCTCAAGGGTCTCCCTCCAAAATTTGCACCGAGCATGCTCATTGCTTCTCCGCTCTCGATCGAAAGTCTCCCCCTCAACTTCTTCTGAGCATCGGTAATGTCTTCCCGTATCACAACAAGGCTACACTTTGGTCGGTATCACAACAAGGCATGACTGCCCCCCGAATTAGGAAAGCACTCAAGAACTTCAAGTGGGAAGATATTAAGGTCCCCTAAGGAATTTTTTCGCCTAAAAATATAACATATATGTGAAGTTACTTCGACTTGGATTCAGGGAAAAGAAGAATTGGTGAAGCATTTCCCAACATTTGCGACACGAGGGAATATCCTCGAGTTATCTTCTCTCCGCCAAGGAATGGCCCGACCGGCTCTATAGATAGCTATGCCTCCGTTAGATGGGGGATCTTCGCTTGCACCGCCTTCTCCCAACGACAATCAACCTTCGCATTTTCAATATCGATCACCAGACCAGCACACCGAGGCGTGGGCTCGCATCAGTCCGCTACCAATAAAGATTTATCAGCCTCAAGATCAGACAACGTTTCATAGGGTACAAGGATGCACTCCTCGACGCAAGGGGTAACTACCATTTCTCTCTTATAAGAGCATGAAGAAGAAGGGGTTTTCTCTTTTTGAGGGACCGTTTTAGAAGTTTTGGCCATGACTGTGTTAGCGTTTCAGAATAAGAAGAAGAAAACTGGTGAAGAGGTGAAATCGAAAGCTGCTAAGAAGAGGTTTAAAGATATTGCAAAGGTTGGAAATTTGAAAAAGAAGGGTTAGAGTATTTATAGAGGTTTTTTCAAGCGTGTTGGAGAAGTTGAAAGGGCGGAAAATAGCGGTTTAGAGGCATTTTGAGAACCGTGCTCTATGCAACCTTTCTGTCACATCAGCTGATGATCTCACGTGACTGACATCATGATGAAGATATCGAAGAGCCAAGAATTCAAGACCTTTTCGTATCATTTCATTCTAAGGAACGCGGGAACTATCTGTATGCGGCTAAAATCGGGGAACCTGATTTTACGGTCATTTGGACACTCATAAGGATCGAAGGCCCGAGTTTTGGTATCAAGGGGCATACCGGAGGTCCTTGGCCCCGAGGCAGTACATATCGAAGGTCCTCGACCTCGAGGCAATACATATCGAAAGTCCTCGACCTCGAGGCAGTGTATATCAAAGGCCAACATGGAAAGACGGAAAATTCCCAAGGGGTACGTGTTTAAAGCTGACAAAAGTATACAAAATAGTACAAGCCCGTACCGTGGCATTAAATGGATGTACCGGCCATATCTCTTTGCATTAATTACATATGTACTATGTTGGGATTCCCCCTCATATATAAAGGGGACCCTTGTCACTTTGTAACACACATGTTATTCAATACAAGAACAAGAACATCCTTTGCTCCTTAGCTAAAACATTCTCTATAATTGTCTCATTGATTTATTTCTTCTCATTTATTTTGTTCTTGAATTATTCTTCATTTATTTCTTATTAATGATCATAAATAGGCCATACTTAAGACATTCAATACTATTATACTGTTATCGATAACCCCTAATCAAGCTTCTAAAGCTCGACCCCGAGGTCTTTTCGACCACCCTCGAGGCTGATCCCCCCGTTACCCAGTTTACATAATTTCGTTCCTTTCACTCTTATTTCATTTTTCTCACTTCATATTCATCATCTACTGCCTAAGAAATCAATGTTAAAATAGATCACGTATTTTTAGAACCACATAATCAAATATAATTGTAATTACCTTTTTCAAGGTAAACAGTAGTCACTGACCAACTCGATTTCATCATTGTTAGCCATCACTACTTTCCCCTTAAATTTGGTAAAGTAAAGATGTGTAGCTAGTTTCACCACAAACCGACCACCTTAAGCTTACTATATAAGAGGCAACAAACGTGTTAGGGTTAAGCATTTTACAAATACGAATCACACGTAAATATGATATGCTCCTAACATTTACCGTGTCTAACATGCTTTTGGAAGGCTTCATGTTTCATTCCGGCTTATAAGGTTGCAGCTTATTGACGCTCTAATTCATTCCTCTCTCTTTTTCGCTTTTTTACACCTCGCCTTACTTTAGAGCCTTTAAAAAATATTTCGATCGAACCTTTTGGGGGTTGCCTAAGTATCTTGTCGCTGCATGAATCAGATCATTACATAGTTCAAGAAAATCAGAAAAATATTTTTGAATTTTTTTTGTGGGAATTGTTGAAAGAAAGGCTTCTAAAGAAGAAAGAAAATATTTTTAGGGTTCTGAATTTTTGCCGTTGAATGAAAAAATATTTGGATTATGAGTTTTCCTTTTGATTTCAAAAAGAAAAACTTTTGAAGAAAACAAAATTTGCAATTCAATTTATTTGTTTTAAAATTTTTGGACTTGATGTCTCAAAGATAGATTTAAAGAAAAATATATTTAGATTTTTTTTGGGAATTGTTGAAAGAAAGACTTCTAAAGATGAAGGAAAATATACTTTTTGTATTTCGATTTTTTTTTCGAAATCTTCGAAATAAAGAAAATATTTTTGATTTTTTTGCCTTTGAATTTTCGAAAATATATTTAAATTCTAAGTTTTCTTTTTAATTTCCGAAAGAAAAACTTTGAAGAATAATGAAAATATTTTGGATTTCAAAATTTTTTTTTTAATTTTTTTTAAAATGTTTGGATTTGATGCATCAAAGATTAAAGGAAAATATTTTGGATTTTTGAAAATTGGGGGTGAAACCCGATAAAAGTTGCCTACGTATCTCACATCAGATAAGAATCAAAGCTGCATAGTTCTATCCAAGACTTGACCATTTTTTTTGGACACCTCATGCCGGATTAGTCCTTTTTTTATTTAGTAAAAACGAATTATTTGTACAAAACTGGGGGAATGATTTTTTTTCAATTCCGCTCAACTAATTTTCTAAAGCCGGTCAACAAATGCAAGCAAGCCTTCCAAATGATATAGCAAGTAGCACATAAGTGAACATGATGGTTTCAAAAAGGATGCTTGTCTTATACGGATTATGTGAACATGATGGTTTCAAAAAGGATGCTTGTCTTATACGGACCTGGCTCCTGTGCCGAGCTTCGCTAAGTCAAATGCACATGATGCAAGAGAACAATCCTACTAGGGATAACCAAGCATGCAACTTGTTCTTCTAGGTTTTAGAAATCCTAGGGATGAGGTATATCTAGACTGACCATAAAACGAGCGGACAACTCAAGTTGGGAAGGGGTAGTGTACCGGGAGCAATACTTCTTCGGCTTAACTACTGGACCCTTCCCATTCTTAAATATGGGTGACTAATAATCCTTCATCGGGAGTCCAGGCCCACCGGCTTTATCTCAACAAAGAATGGGGCACATATCCGCGATTTCGGGAGTTGTATTCAGAAGACTTAGAGGGGATGCGCAAGAAGACAATTTATAATACAGTTCAACAATATTAAAGCGGTAAAGAGCAGGAAAGTAGCACATTATCCCAAACAAATCACAGTATAAACAAAATTAATAAATCCAAATAACGTCAATGTACAAGCTCGAATTCTTGAATGTCCCCAGCGGAGTCGCTAGAGCTGTCATAACCCTTTTTACCCCAAAAAGATAGATGTTATTGTGGGTTATTGTAGGTTAAAGAGTTTTTCCAATTAAAGTGATAAATTTGAGTAGGGATTATTTTATTTACAGAGTCGCCACTTGGAATTGATTTTTGGGTGTTTCAAGTCACCTTTTTTTTGAATCCCTAGTCAAAGGAAGGTTTGACTCTTTTTATTATTGGTCTGCAAAAATAAAGTTCGGATAAGGAATTCTGTTGACCGGGGAGAAGGTGTAAGGTATTCCCCCAGTCCCGTGGTTCTAGTATGGTCGCTTTATTGACTTAAACTTAGCTTAAATTAATTTTGGATAAACTACGCTTTATTGAATTTTCATGTTCTGTCTATCCGCTTTTAATTATTAAAATTATTAAAGAAAGATCAAAATAATATTAAATTATCCTAACCGCACCACACAGACGAATGCGTGACCGAGACGAAATTTATTAATTTTTTCATAACCGCGCTACGCAAGCGAATCCGTAGTCATGACAAGGATTATTAGCATGTTATTTACTTTTGAAAAATTATTATGTTTGTGCTTTGAGGAAAAAATAATTAATTAATTTTAAAAAACTATTGAAAGTTACTATCGCGTTACGCAAGCGAATCCGCAATTATGGAAAATAATTAAATTAACAATTAACTAAAACAATTGGATAAAGTATGAAATTATTCAATTAATTTATTGAATGTTAAACATCACGCTACGCAAGTGATTCTGTAAAGTCAAAGCGTGCCTACTATTAACCTAGCATTTAAATTAATTAGAGGTACTTAAGCTATTGAATTATTTTAATTATGGAGCAAAATCGTGTTGTGATTAGAGTTGATTTGAGACAACAATTAAAGTCATGGACCCTCTCTTGCTTATGGATAAATAATGTCAGCTCCTAAAATTTGGTTTATCATGAAGTGGGCCCAACAAAAAATATCTACAAAGAAATGGGGCAACTGTTTTTTTATTGTTATATTTTTTTTAGAAGAAAGGAAATGGGCCAGCTGAAAACTTAAAGAAAATGGGCATGCTATCGCAAAAGGGGCCTGGCGAGTTGGATCTTATTTAGACCAATAATCCATAATTTTCAATTACTAATACAACCTAACAAGATTAGTTATGCATATATCTATGTGGCCTATTTACTCAAATCCAAACTTTTTTTATTACTTAAAAAAAGATCAATTTTTCTGTAAAATACTAGTACTACATCATGTAATGCTAACTTAAACAAGAACTAAAAAAATGATTGAACCCAACTTCTCCAAATGCCAACTATCCACTATTTTTTTGTTTCTAATTTAAATTTACAAAAAAAAACTCATGAACTAATTAAAAGAACAACTAACAGTGGAAACACATAGAAAAAATAGTGAATTCATCCTTTTATAAACCCACATAGGCATAATGCAATCTACCAAACGATTATTATGCTTAGTATCTTTGTAACACAAAGAGATATGACAATATATTCAAACTTTAAAATGAAAGCAGCAGTGCATGAGTTGAATTTTAAACACGTCAAATTCATACTTTCTCATGCATATTAAACTAAATAAATATCAATAATGGAGATGAAATTTCAATATAACATGTTCTCATTCATTCTTATCACAGAACTACAATGCACAACTTAGAAGAAATATCTAGTTGAAGAATTTCGAGGAAAGAAACAGCAAGAAGACCTTTGATACCAAAGCTACTTGAACCAACAAACAGAACCAGCAGTAACGACAATGAAAACAACAGCAAATCAGCAGTAGTAGAACTTAAGAATACCACATAAAGCCCAACTAGAAGCACCAGAAACTAATAGCTAATGATTCCAGAAATAACCTAAAAGACCCCTCTGTTTTTCACGAGTTTTTTCACTCTCAGTAACACTCACGAAAAGCTCACAGTTTCAGCTTAGTATATCATGTTCAGCTGCTATTTCTTACCTTTAAGTTGGTGTTCTTCTTAGAGTGATATGTCTAGAAAATGTATGATAGATTGTGTGTATTTTAGTGTGAAAGAATGACCTCTTTAAGCAGGAAAAATAGGTCCTTTTGGACAGATTTTGGTTCACCAAAAATCTGTCCAAAAGGACTAGCTTTTGTGTGCCAAAACAATCCGCTTTTCACCAAATGTTGACACAAGCAGAGCAGTTGTACTTCCAGCATGCTTAAAAAGTAAAATACCCAACAACCATGTATTTTAAACTCAAGTATTCAGCTTTTATCATGACTGAAATTCAAGCTAACACACTCATACTCAAACCAACTATGAATATGCAAAGCTAGGGCATGACTTCAATTGCAATTGAACTAAACTAAAACTAACCTATTAATGAGAATTAACAGTGGGCGATTGAAATCAGGAAACATTGCCCAAAAACAGAACTTAAATACCATTGGTAAACTATCGAACATCGATTAAAAGAAACTAAATAAACGGCTAACTAAATAAACTATTCAACTAATCTTGTTGATTTTTTCATGAAACTAGCATAAAACACTTATAAGATAATCAAAATAGAGAAAATTAAACTAATTCAAAACCAAACGGGAAAACAGAAAATGAGGGAAATATTGAAGTATATGGAGCAAAATGAGGCATCAGAGGCAATGAGCTAATGGCGAGGCAGTGATACGACTCAAGCCAACGTCTATTGTTGATTTTCATCGAAACCATGACTCCGGAGATGTGGAGGCTAGTTTCGATGAAAATCAACAACAAAACCTCGCTTGAGGCCAGTGTGAAGATAGAGACGGGAGGCAGTCGTAGTGGCAGTGAGGCGGCGGGTTGGCACTGAGGGCGGAGGTGCGGTAGTGGTTGTGGCCGGAAAATTTATCGGTGGAGTTTCGGTGGTGAAATTGACATCAATAGGTAGATATTGAGGAGCTCTGTCCGTTGATGTAGGTATTGTAGCGTGGGGAGATCTAGAACTTCACGAATTTGAGAAAAAAAGGCTAGGATTGTTTTGAATTTTTGGGGATTTCGTGGGGATTGATTGGGATTTTGAGGACTTGAGGGTTAGAATCATGTAAAGGAGGAGGAGTAGGAGAGAATGACATAATTTTGGTGGTGTTTGGTGGTGGTAAAGGCCACCGGCAGGCGGCGTCGCTGTAGGGAGAGGCGGCGGCAGAAGAGGGGGAAGGAGAGGAGAGAGAGCTTTAGGGTTTGGTGTTGGGAGTAAATGAAGCCCAAAATCTGATTTTTGATCTTATATACAAAATGAGGAATTGAATCAGGGTCTTTGGATCAATCAAAATGGAGGGATGAGATTTTGATCCCACCTATACTTATCAAAACGACGTAGTTTAGGTGCGAAACTACGCTGTTTTGTTATCTACACCTGGCAGCCCCTTTATGGATTGGCCATAGCACTTTCAGCCACTTAAGCTATTTCCCTTAATCATACTTATTAAACTAAATTTACACAAATCAATAAATTAATTAAGTAACTTATTCAAATGATCAATTAAGTAGATTAATTCACCAATTGAATAGTTAGTTAATTTCTAAAATGCGCAAATGAAATAATAACTATTTTTTGGTATTTTTATGATATAAAACATGCAATCAAAAATACAAAATTGAGAAAAATAATTAAAGTAACAAAACACTAATGACTTTAGGAGGTGTTAATATAGTGGAAAAATTAGGTATTCACACCGGGATCTGCACAAGAAGTACAGAAATGTAGTATGAGTACAACCGACCTATGTACTCTGTACATGTCGAGCCTAACCTCCGCGAAATGGTGATGAGACTATGACAAGGCACTCACTATAAAACTATACGAGTAATAATAAAAAGAACAACAGAAATATAGGTAAGCAAGTAAACTTATAAGAACGAGACCCAACTAACAGAGGTCCTGATGTCGCCCAAGTTCACACCACAATTTGAGGTTGTGAAGGGATCGATGCAATTTTAATTACCCAACTTAGAGTCGGGATCAATTCCCTAGGGAGCGTAGATGGTATTAGGTATATACTCGGACTAAGCGTATAACGTGTCTAAAATGCACTTCCACATGTTTTGTTATTTTTGTCCACTTCTAAAATTAAGCTATTTTTTGTAAATGTAAAGCTAAAGAATGATATTTTTGGTGTTGTTTTTCAAGTTTGTAAAAGATCTGGGGTTGTGACTTCCACCTAGGTGTTTGCCTAATGGGTTGTGGGCTTTAGAACGGATTTCGTTGGTAGGGGTGTAATATAGCAAACAACACGCAATTACCCACTTGATACTTCTCGGTAATAAAGTGGTTTTGCCCAATTTGGCTTTCTCAAGTCCAAATGGGTAATTCACAAAACAATTGATAGATGCTCAAGTTAGGTTTTATTATCTCTAGATTCAACCCTTTAATTGGGACTATCAATTTCTTGAGTTCATTCCAATTTCTTGTTAGCCAAGTTTTTCTAGACTTAGTCTCTCTTTCTCAAGTAGAGACTAAGTCAAATAGTCATGAATCAATCTTTGCAACCATTAGTTCTATAATTAGAGCAAAAACTAGGCTAATTATTACACGACCAACCTTAAATAAGCCCTAAATCAAAGACCCATTAGGTGCCCACACTACGGTTGGGTCACAACCTTAGCTAGAAATTTAGCTACTCATAGATGAAAATGAAGAAATTAAAAAATAAAAGATGACTAAACTCATATTAAATGATAAAGAGATGAAAATCCAATGTAAAATAGACAAACTACAATAAAATTTCCTAAAGCAGTAAATAAAAATGGCTCCCAACTTTCAGATGTTCAAACTTAACCTAATTTTGTCAAAAAAGGCTATTTATACACAGCTAGAATTTTCGAACAAAATTGCCCTTTCGGAGGTTCTGTGGCCGCACAATTCTATGTGCGGTCCACACTTTGATGCAGGTCTTGACAGGAGGAACTTCTGGGGCCGCACAATTTGGAATTGCGGCCGCACTTCTTTAGGTTCTGCAGACCGCATATTTCTGAGTGCGGCCACACTCTTGAGTTATGCGGCCGCACAATAATAGTGCGGTCCGCACTTCTTGATGGAATAAGACTTCAAACTCTCTGATCTTCATCTTCTGTGCCCGCACAATTATTGTGCGGTCCGCATTTTCCAGATCTGTACTAACAAAATTCCTTTATGATCTGCAGCCGCAGACAGAATTCTGCGGTCCACACTTTAGCCTTTTTGCTTGGTGTTTGTCTTTGTCCAAAAATACTCCTTCTTGAGTTGAATTTCATCACTTTGGCTCATTTTCTAATACTCCTACAAGAAAGCATATTTTATCAGTTTTTAGGAATACCTTTAAACATTTTTGAGCTAAAACCAAAGTAAAAAGGGTGCAAATAAGTAGTCAAAATCCCTACTTATCAGGGCCCTAAAATAACATCATCTCAAAATCCTCATATCATAATACCGGAATAGAACATTAAAACTACAATCACTACAATACATCATACTCTGTTGAGGTGCACAACCTGATCCCAACAATAACACAATATCTATTCTGGCATACAACCTGATCCCATTATCAATTCATTTCAATAATGTTGCGGCACGCAACCCGATCCCGACACAAAAGGTAATAAAGCATACAAAACACCAAGGATTTACCAGTACAACAGAGAATAACTAATACCTCGTACCCGAAAACCTCAACAAATCATTAACACAAGAATAGCTAAAGGACTCACACAATCGAACATAATGTGATAAAGTACAACAAGTAAGGTAAAGACAATAAAAATCAAGTAAAGCCATAAAATAGTGAAATTTTCCAAATAGTACTGGTGAAAGCACGTAGTAGGTAAGCAAATATTGATCAAGGAATAGGTAGCAAGAACAAACAACAATAGAATGACAGATAACATATATAACATAAATAACAGTAAATGACATGTAACAATGAAGGCAAATACCGAGATATAACATGGTATAATTAATGACATACAGGTAAATAACACATCCCACATGCTTTAGCCCATCACAACTATAATGACCCGACTGGCCGTTTTGAGCATTTACACTTCACTTGGTAGTTTGCGGGCATGAGTAGCTCCGTACGATGTATTATTACTTATGCGAATCTTCGATTTTGGGTTTTAGATTATTCAGAATCGGTTTGGAAGAATGAGTTCATTGTTGAAGCTTTAAGTTGAAAGAGTTGACCAAGTTTGACTTTTCAATAATTTGACCCCCAGAATGGAGTTTTGATAGTTTCGTTAGGTCAAGATGGTGATTTTGGACTCGGACGTATGCCTAGATTTGCATTTGGATGTTTCTAGAAGGTTTCAGCACAAGTTGGCAAAATTGGAAATTTGAAGGTTTGAAAGTTCATAAGTTTGACCGGAAGTTGACTTTGAGGATATCAGATTCGGATTGTGGTTTCGGGAATTGGAATAGATTCGTCATGTCATTTGGGACTTGTGTGAAAATTTTGGGTTCATTCCGGGATGATTTGATATATTTCGGCGCGAGTTTTGAAAATTGGAAGTTCAAAGTTCATAGATTTTGATTTGACGTGTGATTCGTCGTTTTGATGTTTTTATGTATGTTTTGAAGCATCGAGTAGGTTCGTGTTATGTGATAGTGGCCTATACTTATGCAATTTAGACGCTATTTACACTCTAATTTAGCCGCACTTTATTGATATTTGAATGTAAAAGATAACAAAATGCTCTAATTAAGAAATTGATGTTTGCAGGACCACTTCGAGTAAGGAGGGAGCTAAAGAGTGTTTTGGAGCCATTATGAAGCATGGAAGGCCAATAGAAGGTTAGCCCGATCGAAAAAGAGCAAGAAAAGCAAGTGAAACGACCCACCCAGGTGCGCGGCCGCGAAGTGGGCCGCGAATTAACCCGTGAACTCAAGGCAGTGAAGCAGTCAAAATCTGCGGCCGGATCCGCGGCCGCGGAAGGGCGGACGGAAGCCAAACACACAGGGTCAATTATGTAATTTCCTACACGACTAACCTAAACCTATATGAAGCCTAAACTCGCCCAGAAGTCGGATATAGCTGGTTTTAGAAGATTTTAGAGGCAAGAACAAGAGAGAGAAGACAGATCAATTCCTATGAGTTTTCATCTTCTTCTTCTTATTTATATTTGTTTATTATGAATTATTTTAGTGAATTGTTTTCCATTAGTATGAGTAGCTAAACCTATAATCTAGGGTTGATGGAACTAATTGTTGGATGAAGTTTTAATTCTATTTTGAGATAATCGAGCCGTGTTTGTTCTATGATTGTTCAACTACGTTTTGCATTGTAGTTAATTGAAAGGGCCCTTGATTAATCGTGTCTAGTTTCCTTGTGTTGTTTGAGAAAGAACACTTGGTTATATTGTTGTTGAACAACACCACCTTTGGGTAATTGAAGAGATTAATTACTTGAATTTAGAAATGGGTTTAGAAATAACAAAGCTTTGGTGGGATAATTCTGAGTTGCATAAATTGTTAGCGAGAGTAGTTCGAGAGAATGCTTCTAGTAAATTATCGTAATTGATCGAGAGATAATTACGGTAGCCCGAAACTCATAATCCTCATAGAGTATTACGGCGAGATTATAGCTAAAGAGTTAAGAATTAATCCGGCAATTGGAGAAGTCAATAGCCCTAGATCCTTTTATCCTTGAATTCAATTTTAGTCCTAATTATTGTTAATTTTATTGTCATTTTACATTAGCTAAATAAATTCCACTGTTTATTCATGAAGAATTATTGCATCTGGAAGTTGTCTAAGCTTGTCTTTAGCATTATAAAAAGTTGTAGTGAATAGGTTAGTTCCCTGTGGGATTCGACTTCGGATTTGAACCGAGTTATATTTGCAGCGATCGCTTAGTCCTTTTATAAGGCATAGTTGGGTGTGATCAAATTTTGGCGACATTGCCAGGAAACTAAAAGTGTTATTTATTACAACTTAGAAGAATTGATAGGATTCTTAGTTTAGATCAATTTCCTACAGTGTTTAAAATTTTTGAATTGAAATTCTCACATTTAAACTCTCCTGTGACTCAGGTATATGCCTAGAAGCTCTTCGAGAACTGGTGAACTTTTTGAAGGAATCTCAGACCCCGAGAAAGCATTCAGGGCACTAAATAGAGCCAACAAGAAAAAAAAATAGTTACATCAAAAACACCAACTCGAAATTGAAATGGACAACGTGGACGATGTCAACGAAAACAAGCGGAACGATCGGGTTTATCCAAAAAATGGATTGGTGGCACCTCTTGTTCCAGAAGCTACTCTGTATGATTGGGCACAACCAACTGCTGATAACATGGCCACCACCATTTTTGTACCTTAGATACAAGCGGAGACATTCCAGATCACCAACAATATGTTACATCTGTTGCAGAATAAGGGAATGTTCTCCAGGTCATACATCAAAGACCCACAACAACATCTGAAGAATTTTTATCAATATGTGTGACTCAAAGACAGCCGAATGTGACTCCCGAAGCCATTAAGCTATTATTGTTCCCATTCTCAGTGACTAGAGAGGCTCAAACTTGGCTCAGTTCGCTCCCAATAAACTCCATTACTACTTGGGAAGAATTAGTCAAGTAGTTCTTGAACAAGTTCTACTCTCCCAACAAGACTGCAAGGCAAATTGATGAGATATTGCAGTTCAAGAAAAAATCGACTGAAAACTTGCAAGAAACCTGGGAGAGGTTTAAGGGTATGCTATTAAAGTGTCTGCGCCATGGCATCCCATATCAGATGCTGGGACAGAGATTCTACATGGGTTTGGCAGACAATCTGAAGGCTAATGTAGATGCTTCAGCTGGGGGTGCATTTTAGAGCAAAACATTCATAGAGTGCAAAGTTCTTCTTGACAAGATGGCTCAAAATTCATGCTGGATGACAAGAGGTACGACACTCACACCAATTGTCCATTCTGTTGCTCATGACCCAAACAATTCCCATGCAGAAAACATAGCCACTCTCATGACCCAGATGGGCTTACTGACAAAGAAAATTGATGATATGGGCACAAAGCAAGTGCACATTGTGGATACATTAAATGGAGGCTTATGCACTCCTTGCATCAACTAGTCATGTGTGTGCTCGTGGAGCAGAGAGAGTGACAACCAAGGTTTCAGAGAGGACATGAATTATGTCAATAATTACGGAGGTCAGAGGCAAGGTGGGTAGCAATGGGGACCAGCACCAAACCAGCAGTATAGACCTAACCAGCCACAACACAACCCCAATCAGGGAGGAGCACGACCACAAGGCCAAGTCGTGCCTTATCAAAGGCAACATGGTTATAATCAGCACCACCAGCACCAGTTGGCTTACCAACCACCTCATCATCATCAGGAAATTAACATGATAGAAATAAGGGGCATGCTGCAACAACTCATTGGGACAAATGGTAAGATGCAAGAAAAGTTAGCTGCACATGATTCGGCAATTAATGGCATCAAAACTAAATTGGGAAAACTATCTATAGCCTTGAAAATTCTCCCTCAAGGAGCATTGCCTGCAGATGTAAATATTAATCCAAAGGAGCAAAACCCAAATCAGCTAATGGCAGTGAGTCTCAGGAATGGAAGAAACTTAGATAGAGAGAAAGAAATTGCTCAATCTAGGAGAGAGACTACGCCAACTACTCCAGTTACATTAGAGGCAGATGCATTGTTACTCCCAAATGCACACGCAAGTATAAGTGGTCGTACAAGTAATAAAATGATAAGTCGAGTGTTGAACCCACAGAGACTTGTACCACTACTCCCTAAATTACTAAAAATTTTATTCAGTCACGCCAAAATGAAAATCCAAGAATATGATTATATTAAACTATGATTCTAAGTAATAACTAAATTATCAAGTAACAAGTTGATTTTTGTGTATTCAGTAGAGACAAATATTCCAAGGTTGTGATCGATTCACCAATCATATTGTGTTCTAGTTAACTCTCACTTTCATACAATTCACTCATGGTTGCTAATTAATCGATAATTGCTCTCATAGACTTCTCCTGAAGTACTACTCGCCTATTCGAAATAAATTAATGCCTATATTCCTATGAAATTAATCTATTAAGCATGCATTAAGATTACGATATGTAATTAAGCACGGTGACTATGTATATTCCTATCCTAACCACAAATTGGCTCCCCCTAAGAGTTAAGATCGCGCCCTATTCAATTCTTCTCTAATCTATACACGGCTTTCCCAAGCATAGCATAAATAGTAAATAGAACCTAACTGCTAGCCAGACAATTAAGCAATTAATCATAGAATTGAAGAAACAACAATATATTAATGAATTGTAATCAAGGGTTAAGCCAACGTTAAACAACAATATTCATGGCTAAATCCCAACCCCAGAAAAATGAGTTTTTAGCCACTCATGATGTAATCAAACAAATTCATAAGTGTTGAATAATTGAAAATACTAAAAAAAGATGAAGAAAACTGAGATCTCTTCGCTTCCAAATGTTTATCGTGTGTATTCTCTCTCCAAAGTGGCATCTCCCCGTTCACATATAAGTTTTGTCTTGCTTTTATACGTGTTGGGTAGGTCTTGGGCCGAAATAACCGTGTCCCGGACGAAATAGGAAAATTTCACGTCACTGGAGCCCTGGTCAGCGCTAGACGCCAGCCACGGCGTTGCTTCAATTTTGCATACTGCCTCCAACGCCACATGTGGCTCAAGGCGCTGCCTGTGGCGTCCAACTGCTCCCCTTGCCCGTTTTCGTCAATTTTGGCTCTAATTTCGTACTTCTCGCCTCCAATTGCTCTCGGATCATTCCTACACATAAAAACACTTCATATTAATATAAATCATCCCGTTTACAACACCCCACACTTAGACTCTTGCTCTCCCTCGAGCAATGGGACTAACAACTACACTCCAACAACGCACAAAGCTCACTATAAAGGAGAACTTTAACTTTTAATCACACACTTTACCCTTGACTATGATCGACACCGGCACACAAACATGAACATACAAAATTTTACATTCTTCCGGTTTTTACCATGCCCAAGTATAACAATTCAATCCAATCACTCCAATAACCTATTTGCAACCACCCGACCTCAAGAGTCAACTTGTAACCACTAAGCACGCTCAACTCATGCACTTACCCAACAAGAAAGTTTACAACATTACCAATTGTTCATGAGATCACGTTCCCTCACTAACAAACAAAAGAGTGAATATAGACTAGTCCACACATTCAAATATTCTTTTGAATATAATTTAAGGACATCACACAATTGAACAAAATTCACTCACTCTCACAAAGAATTCATATGCATCCCGTGATTGTACCATAAGCTTGCCCGTAGTGTAGATCTCTACTAATTTAAGCTAGCCAAACCTAGGATCAATTAGGACTTTAAGGTTGTAAAGTAGGATAAGGTACGGGTATGATACATTTAGGAATAGTGACTAACCCTCCTAAGCACTTTAATACACTACACTCACAATTCAAACACATATTCTTCTCAACCAATTCACTTGCCACAACCATATACACATAGCCCTTTTTTTTTCAATTATGCACTTCTATACTCCCGCTAGCACATTTTTATAAGAAGTGGAGGTGTGTGTTTTTCTCTAAATACTTTAACTATCAATTTTTTCTTTTATTTTTCTTCTTTTCCTTTTTTTACACACACTCCATACATTAAGGTTTATCAGCTAGTGACTTTTGATTTCAACTTTAGTTCACCAACGGGCCTTTCCATGGTTCCACTCAAAAATTACTCCTCAATATCTCACCTTACTTATTTTAGCGACTAAGTGCCTTAGGAGGTAAAGGTTCAACAATCTCAAATTAAGAACAAAATAGGGTACTGCTTGTAATGTGGGTGCCAAAGAAAAGGTCTACAGACTCAAAGGGGCTAGTAACAGAAAATTTTATTTTTATGTGACAAACACATCTATGATCAAGCAATAAAACGCCTACGTCATCTCCTAGATTAGCACAACTTACAATTTCGCTTCGATTAACACATTGGGAAAATTCTAGACTACACAGGATAGCACAGAAAATCACAAATCCTCACACACACATTGCACATGACTCAATCATGATGGTTTTGTTCAACTCTCAAGTCAAACAAGCATACATAATTGAGAAAATTAAGTAATATTGCACTATGTGGCATACCAGTCAAACAACTGAGCTAAAGTGTCACAAAATAGGCTATTTACTTTACTTAGGCTTCACAATTCAAAACCAAAAACACGGAAAAACATAATGTATGTCATAGCCTAATGTGTCAGCACCAAACACGTCACTGAGTATCTAAAAGCCACTCAAATTCTTCCTAACTACTCCTAAAAAAAACTAAAGTACTCGGCTCGAGCTACACCTTTGGAAAAGAACCGGCGCTGAAAGAAAAGCCAAGAGATACTACCTAGCTATCCTAAAAATAAACAAAAAAATCTTTTTAGTGTTTTTAATCAGACTTTATCCCTCAAGAGAATTGTCCAAAAGGTCCATCGTCGGGAAAAGTTTGAACTTTTTCAAAAAAAAAAAATTTAAAATTTATTTTGAGAACCTAGACTATGTATACTACGAGTTCAAAAAGAAAAACTAACAAAAAAATTAGTTTTATACAATTACACTTCAGAAAGTAGTTTCCCCACCCCACACTTATATTATGCATAGTCCTCGATGCATGATCACAAAAAAAATATTGAAACAAGGGTGAGAAATACTCCCTAAGACCCTCTCGGGCCTACCTTGGACATGATCCTCAATCTTTAGAATCGGGACGACCCCACACTTAAGCTCAAACATGCTCCTCAGCTTCAAATTTGGGTACTCAGACTTCCCCTACTCTGCAAAATAAAAACAACACAAAACTTGACACTAACAAAAAAAAATAATAAATAAATAAAAGATATACATGCTGGGTTGCCTCCCAACAAACGCCTTATTTATAGTCGTGGCACGACTCTGCTGCTCTGTTCAGGCTGGGCGCTTTCTCTTCTTCTTTCTCCCATGAAGTCTAGGCTTTTTGCACGCTCTTAGAGGGTCTCCTCTTTCATCTCTGACTCTTTTCTCAATCATATTTACACACTCAGCTTGCAACACCACCTCCTCTAAATCAGTTGTCCCATCTGGATCACTACAGTTCACATAAGGACTCTGCACTATCCCCTTCAATTCGGCCACAATAATCATGCACAAGTCCTCATAATGCTTAGGGAGCTTAAGTGCCTTGTACACATTAAAAGTGACTTCCTCATCATCCACTCTCATCTTTAACTTCCCTGCCCTCACATAAATAATCTCTCCACCGGTAGCTAAGAACGGCCGCCCCAAAATAATGGGCACTTCCTCATCTGCCTCCTAATCGAGAACAATAAAATCAGCAGGAAGAATAAACTTTCGAACTCGAACTAACACATCCTCCAATAATTCCTTCTGGCATAACTAGTGACCTATCTGCTAACTGTAAAGTGATTGTAGTAGGTCTAAGCACCCCCAATCCGAGTTGCTTGACCAAAAGAGGATGGCATCAAATTTATACTAGCTCCTAAATCACACAGGGCTCTACCAACTTCTTGTTTTCCAAGATATAACAAAATTGTGAAACTCCAAGGATCCTTCAACTTAGGAGGAAGTTTATTCTAAACTCTGGCACTGCACTCTTCAGTAAGTGCAACTATTTCGAACTTTGTATGTCTTTGTTTGTGTGCCAATATATCTCTGAGATACCTTGCATATTTAGGCACTTCCTGCAAAATTTCCACCAAAGACAAATTCACACGCACTTGGCTCAAAATATCTAAGAATTTCTTGTACTTAGCATCATCTTTTTGCTTCTGCAGTCTTTGTGGAAACGGAGGTGGTGGCCTTGTTACAATTACTGGCTTTGATCCCTTGTTCTCTTTCTCATTCTCCTCAGTTGGCTTGGGAACTAATTCTCCTTCAGGACGAGCTGTATACTTCTTTTTCTTTGGAACTTCTTCTAATACTCTTCCATTTCTCAAAGTAATCGCATTGATTTGAGCTATAGAATTAGGCTCAGTATCACTAGGAAGATCTCCAACTGGTCTGATATTTTGGGCACTAGCAAGTTGTCCCACTTGGCGCTCCAAATTTCTCATTGCTGCGGCTTGGGCTTGCTGATCAGCCATCAATTTCTTCATCATTTCCTCAAGGTGGCTTGTTGGACTCGCTTGTTGTTCAGCCGGAGGGGGTCTATATTGTTGTTGAGGTGCTTGTGGTCGGTATTGATTCTGAGCACCTTGGTTTCCACCCCACGAGAAGTTTGGGTGGATCCACCAGTTGGGATTGCAAGTGTCCCCATAATGATTCGTCTGGCCTCAATTTGCATTACCCACAAAATATACAGACTCTGGATTTGCTAGGCATAGATTGCTCATGTGACCTTCTCCACAAACTTTACAAAATATTTGAACCTGTTGCACTGGCTGGGCTTGTTTCTTGTTAATAACCAAGGTCATCTAATTGACTTGGTTGGTTAATGTGGAAATCTGCACTGATAATGCCAAGACGAGATCTAACTCAAGAACCCCTGTAGACTTTTGCACTATGTGTCTGCCCATCTCTCTTAGCCAATCCGGATTGTTTTTGGAGAATTTTTTCAATAATGCATATATCTCGTCAAAGATTTTCTCCAACACTTGTCCCCTAGCTGCAACATCTACCACAATTTTTGTTTCAGGATGGAGGCCTTCTATAAAAGTGTGAGCTAACACTTCATTCGTTTGATTGTGATGAGGACAGTCTCTGAGTAGCCCCTTGAACCTTTCCCAAGCTGAGTATAAAGACTATCATGCTTTATGTTTGAAGAAAACTATCTCACTTCTGATCTTTGCAGTTTTGCCTGAAGGGAAGAACCTTGCCAGAAATTTTCTTGCCAAATCATTCCATGATGTAATAGAATTAGCTGGTTCTGCCTTCAGCCATCGCTTTGCTTCGCCCAACAGATAGAATGAAAAAAGTTTGAGCCTCACATAGTCTGGAGTGACCCCGTTAATGATATAAGTATCACTAATCTCCAAGAAGTTCAAAATATGTTGTTGTAGATCCTCATGTGGAAGACCCATAAACTGCGCATTTGCATGAAGTAGATGGATCATGCTCTGTTTCAGCTCAAAGTGCCCAGTGATTCTGGGTTTCACGATGCTGGAGGTAACATTGGCAATGGTGGGCATCGCCACCTCCTGAACAGCCATATGTTGCTCCTCTGCCATAATCACAGGAAATTGAAAGAGTACTTGAATATTATTTTATCCCTTGCTTTCCTCAACCTCCTATGAAATGTTCTCTCAGGTTCAGGGTCAAAGCCGTTGAGTCTGTACTGGATTTTGACTCTACGCATTCAATCAAAGTTCCTGAGATTAGAACAACAATAAAGTAACGTTAGACTAGATGTAATAAACAATTAAAGCAAAAACTAGAAAGTAGTCAATTTTCAAGTCCCCAGCAACGGCGCCAAAAACTTGTTGCTCCCAAACGCACACGCAAGTATATGTGGTCGTACAAGTAATAAAATGATAAGTCAAGTGTCGAACCCACAGAGACTTGTATCACTACTCCCTAAGTTACTAAAATGGTTATTCAGTCGCGCCAAAATCAAAATCAAGAATATGATTATATTAAACTATGATTCTAAGTAATAACTAAATTGTCAAGTAACAAGTTGATTTTTGTGTATTCAATAGAGACAAATATTCCAAGGTTGTGATAGATTCTCCAATCATATTGTGTTCTAGTTAACTCTCCATTTCATACAATTCACTCATGGTTGCGAATAATCGATAATTGCTCTCATAGCCTTCTTCGAAGTACTACTTGCCTATTCGAAATAGATTAAGACCTATATTCCTATGAAATTAATCTATTAAGAATGCATTAAGATTACAATATGTAATTAAGCACGGTGACTAGGTATATTCTTATCCTAACCATAAACCGCTCCCCCTAAGAGTTAATATCGCGCTCTCTTCAATTCTTCTCTAATCTATACACGGCTTTCCTAAGCATAACATAGATAGTAAATATAACATAGCTGCTGGCCAGACAATTAAGCAATCAATCATAGAATTGAAGAAACAACCATATATTAATGAATTGTAATCAAGGGTTAAGCTAACGTTAAACAACAATATTCATGGCTAAATCACAACCCCAGAACAATGAGTTTTTAGCCACTAATGATATAATCAAACAAATTCATAATTGTTGAATAATTGAAAATACTAAGAAAAGATGAAGAAAACTTAGATCTCTTCGCTTCCAAATGTTTCTCGGGTGTATTATCCCTCCAAAGTGGTGTCTCCCCCTTCACAAATAAGTTTTGTCTTGCTTTTATACGTGTTGGATAGGTCTAGGGCCGAAATAGGAAAATTTCATGTCACTGGCTCCCTGGTCAGCGCCAGGCGCTAGCCACGGTGCTTCTTCAATTTTGCATACTGCCTCCAGCGCCACAGGTGGCTCAAGGCGCTGCTTGTGGCACCCAACCGCTCCCCTTGCCCGTTTTCGTCTGTTTTGGCTCTAATTTCGCACGTCTCACCTCCAATTGCTCCCAGATCATTCCTACACATAAAAACACTTTATATTAATATAAATCATCATGTTTAACATCCAAAATCCACAAAACAAAAATAAAATATGAGGTAATATACATTTAAATATACATACTTTAAGCTAAACATCATGAATCAGCATAGCTCACCGAGGTTGTAGTTGAATAGGAACATGTTGACAAAGGTACGGCGAAGGAAGGTGAACAAGTCTCAGAACAGGTTGCACCTATTGTACCAGAAGATGCCAATAAAGAAAAGACATTAAGCAGTGGACAGAGGTTGGCTCCTGCACCATTCCCTCAGAGATTGGAAAAACAAAAAAAAAATGATCAATACAGGAAGTAGATGGAAATGCTTCGACAGATTTAATTGAATATACCACTGATGGATGCTTTGAGGGAAATTCCAAGGTATGCAAAAATGATAAAGGACTTGATGTCGCAGAAATTTGACTTCCATGACCTGTCCATTGTCACTCTGACACAAACCTGGAGCACAATACTGACAAGACCTATGGCCCAAAAGGTGTCTGATCCAGGTAGCTTCACTATCTCATGCACTATTGGGAGTTACGCTTTTGCTAAAGCACTGTGTGACTTGGGAGCCAACATAAACTTGATTCCCTTGGCAATCTATACAAAACTGGGCATTGGCAGAGCTAGACCGACTTCAATGTTGCTACAACTGGCTGATCACAGTCAAAAGACCGACAAGAATTCTTGATGATGTGCTTGTGCAAGTAGGAATATTGTATTCCCTGCAGACTTTGTTATTCTTGACTTCCAGGTGGATGAAGAGATACCCATCATTCTGGGAAGGCCGTTCTTAGTCACTAGGAGAGAACTGATTGATTGTGAGACTGGAGAATTGAAATGAGGTTGAACGATGAAGAAATAATATTCAACGTTCAACAATCCATGAGGAGACCCAGTGAATTTGCAAACTGCTCACTAGTGGAGGTCGTGGATGTGATACTGCAAGAAGAGGATGAGACCCTTAATGTCAAGGATCCATTAGAAGCTTGCTTGATGAATTTGGAAGAGATGGACGGTGAAGGATTAGCAGAGTGGCTCATGGCTTTCGAAGGTCAAGGATTCTGGAAAAGGGAGCCCCAGTTCGAGCCCCTACGGTTAGAAGAGAGAGCGACACCACCTGCAAAACCATCAATAGAGGAGCCACCTTAACTGGACTTGAAACCGCTTTTATCCCACCTCAGGTACGCTTTCTTGGGTCCTAATTCTACTTCTCCTGTTATTATATCATTTGGTTTTCTAGCTACGCAAGTAGAGAAACTATTGCAGGTATTGCAAGAATGTAAGACTGTCATTGGTTGGACCATGGCAGACATAAAGGGTATCAGCCCAGCCTTCTGTATGCAAAATATTCTTCTGGAAGAGGGTCACAAACCTTCTAGAGAACATCAATGAAGGCTTAACCCAAATATGAAGGAAGTAGTAAAGAAGGAAGTGATCAATTGGCTGGATGCAGGTATCATCTTCCCTATCTCTAAAAGCAACTGGGTCAACCCTGTTCAATGTGTACCGAAAAAGGGAGGAATGACGGTAGTACAAAATGAGAATAACGAGTTGATCTCGACTCGTACAGTCACGGGGTGGTAGATTTGCATGGACTATAGAAAACTTCAATACAGCCACCCGGAAGGACCATTTCCCCTTGCCTTTTATTGACCAAATGTTGGACAAGTTAGCTGGGCGATCTCACTTCTGTTTCTTTGATGGGTATTCGGGGTAAAACCATATCCCAATAGCCCTTGAAGACATAGATAAATCATCCTTCACTTGTCTGTATGGCATCTTTTCTTTTCGGAGAATGCCTTTTGGGTTGTGCAATGCACCGACTACATTCCAGCGGTGCATATTAGCTATTTTCAGTGATATGGTTGAGGAGATTATGGAGGTGTTTATGGATGATTTCTCTGTGGTAGGGGATTCATTCAAAGATTGTCTTCACAACTTAAGAAGAGTGCTCAAAAGATGTGTTGAGACAAATCTGGTACTGAATTGGGAAAAGTGCCATTTTATGGTACAAGAAGGAATCGTGTTGGGACAATGAGTGTCCATCAAGGGGATTGAATTCGACCATGCTAAGGTTGATGTGATTAAGAAGTTTCCACCGCCCACTTCGTTAAAGGCGGTGAGAAGTTTCCTTTGACACGCCGGGTTCTATAGGCGGTTCACTAAAGATTTCTCCAAGATTGCTAACCCATTATGCAAGCTTCTTGAAAAAGACCAACCCTTTGTGTCTTCTAATGATTGCAGGTTGGCTTTTGAGGAGCTGAAAAAGAGATTGGTGACTGCACTCATCATTATTGCACCCAACTGGGAGAAACCGTTCGACCTCATGTGCGATGCCATTGATTATGATATAGGATCAGTCTTGGGACAAAACAAGCACAAGATGATTCACCCGATCTACAATGCAAGCAGAACGCTCAGTGGTGCACAGCTGAATTACACTGTAATAGAAAAGGAAATGTTGGCTGTAGTGTTTTCCTTCGAGAAATTCAGGTCGTACTTAATTGGTTCAAAAATTATTGTTTATACTGACCATGCAACAATTAGGTACTTGATATCAAAAAAGGAGAAATCCACGCTTGATTAGTTGGGCTCTTTTTCTACAAGAATTCGATCTGGAAATCAATGACAGAAAGGGGACGGACAATTAAGTGGCAAACCACCTCTCAAGGTTGGAAGGAGCATAAAAGAGAATGGAGGTTGAATATATCACAGAGACATTCTCGGATGAACAGTTACTTGTTGTGACAATGGAGGAGGCACCATGGTATGCTGATATTGCTAATTACTTAGCAAGTGGTATTGTACCTTATGAACTCTCCTCAGTTCAAAAGAAAAAGTTCTTCCGTGACTGTCGATCTTATTATTGGGATGAACCTCTAATTTTTAAGATATGTGTAGATAACATTATCCGGAGGTGTATCTCCGAGAAAGATCAACCTTCTGTTTTGCATGCTTGCCATGCTTCACCATATGGTGGACACTTTGGAGGAATCCAGACAACAGCAAAAGTGTTGGAATCGGGAT
This sequence comes from Nicotiana knightiana, assembly GCA_005239525.1. Taxonomy (NCBI): domain Eukaryota; kingdom Viridiplantae; phylum Streptophyta; class Magnoliopsida; order Solanales; family Solanaceae; genus Nicotiana; species Nicotiana knightiana. Next base: position 1,721 of record MDKJ01095566.1, on the reverse strand, counting down.
TGTATTGGCCTAATCTGTTCAAGGATTCCCATGCTTGGGTCAAAATTTGCGATGAATGCGAAAGTACAGGCAACATATCTCGCCATCATGAGATGCTGATGACCACAATTCAAGAGGTGGAGGTTTTTGACATGTGGGGTATTGACTTTATGGGGCCGTTTGTCAGATCGTATGGTAACAAATACATCTTGGTAACAGTTGACTACGTCTCCAAATGGGTCAAAGAGGCGTCTCTCCCAACCAGTGATGCAAAAGGGGTGACAAGTTTCCTAAAGAAAAACATTTTCACACGTTTTGCACCCCGAGAGCTATAATCAGTGATGGTGAATCCCACTTTTGCAATAGAGCGTTCGCACGCCTATTGGAAAAGTATGGAGTTCGCCACAAAGTATCCACACCTTACCATCCACAGACGAGCGGGTAAGTTGAAGTGTCTAACAGGGAAATTAAAAGTGTCCTGACAAAAATAGTGAATGCAACAAGGACCGATTGGGTGAAGAAGCTGGATGATGCAATGTGGGCGTATCGCACAGCATTCAAAACTCCAATTAGTATGTCACTGTTCAAGTTGGTGTTTGGAAAGGCATGCCACCTTCCGATAGAGCTCAGACATAAAGCACTTTGGGCACTACGACAGTTGAATTTGGATATGGAGACCGCATGCACCAGCAGAGTCACTGAGTTACATGAGCTCGAGGAATTTAGGTTCTATGCATTTGAGAATGCTAGATTATACAAAGAAAGGATGAATATAATTCATGATAAGCACATCTTGGATCGAAACTTCGAACCCGGGGATCTAGTGTTATTATACAACTCGAGAATGAGATTGTTTCCGGCTAAGTTGAAGTCCCGAAGGTCAGGACCCTTCAGAGGGTGAAAATGTTCTCAAGTGGATCTGTGGATATTGAATTAGAAGATGGGACAAATAAGTTCACGGTGAATGGGAAAAGGTTGAAACATTACCTTGGAATGGTCGAAGAAAAAGGGGATAGAGTGGTGATAAATTTGGAAAAGCCCCAGTACGCGAACGAGGAATGATAATGAAAGCCTGCGTCGTGCCGCGGCGTTAAATAAGGCGCTTCCTAGGAGGCAACCCATGGTTTGTTGTAAATCGTCGTGCCACGATGTTAAATAAGGCGCTTCCTAGGAGGCAACCCATGGTTTTTTGTAGATCTTCGTGCCACGACATTAACTTAGGCGCTTTTTGGGAAGCAACCCATTGTTTGTCTTTACTTTTGTTGTTGTAATTGATTTTGAACAGACCAATCTACTATTGTGCAGGGCAAAAATTATGCGCATTGGAAGGACTCGGAGGTCGAAACTAGCCCGAGAAGAGGTAAAAATGCAGAAAAAGATGAAAATTGGCTGGAGACGGAGATTCGCGGCCACAAATTGGACTGCGGATAGGGCCGCGAATTTTAGGCTTGTCACTGTTCCGAATCCGCGGCTGCGAATTGGACCGCGGATATGACCGCATATTTTGGCCTGGACTTTGCCCCCGTCCACGGCCGCAGATTGGCCCGTGGATTGGGGCGTGTATTTTTGGTCCCCCTCTGCCTAGCATCCGCGACTGCGGATCTGGGCCCGAATCTGGGCGTGTCCAGGTAAGTTGTTTTTTATTTTTAGTCAAATTTTTTTAATTTCCCCCTTATTTTTCCCTAACCTAAATGCCCAACCCCCCACTTCTCCTTCAAATTCCCAAACCCTTCTTCTTCCCC
>ML386556.1:67502-105935 GCA_005239525.1 Nicotiana knightiana | reverse complement strand
GCCGAGATGATATGATGGGATGCCCTCAGAGGCCTGATGATGTTATGAAACATGTACCTATGCGCGACATGACATTCATACGCATATGCATAACACTATAATTATTTCATGATTTACAGAGTTATCCGGACTTACAGGTCGAGTGATTTACTCTATATTTCTTCCATGCCTGTTATGTACTTATTTATGTGTCTTAGATACTCGGTACATTATTCGTACTGACATCCCTTTTTCCTGGGGACGCTGTGTTTCATGCCCACAGGTCCTGATAGACAGGTCGAGAGCCCTCCAAGTAAGCTATCAGCTCAGCGGAAGATGTTGGTGCGCTCCATTTGCTTCGGAGTTGCTTGTTTGGTTAGTATGATTTAGACGTGTATTGTTTGGTATGGCGGGACTCAGTCCCGACCTTTTTAAAAATTATATATTCTTAGAGGCTTGTAGACAGACGTCATATACGTAAAAGATTGTATGGTCTTGTTGGCCTATGTTCAGTATACGAATGATTAATTTGGTATTATAGGCCCGTATGTCTTATGTATAAGTTAGTATTACATGTTGTATTCTACTTATCTCATGGCAGCCTTTCGGCTCAGTTATCTATGCTAAGTATGACATGAAAAGATACATTATGTTGGTACTCGGTTGAGTAAGGTACCGGGTGCCTGTTACGGCCCATATGTTTGGGTCGTGACAAAGGTGGTATCAGAGCAGTTTTGTCCTAGGGAGTCTACAAGCCATGTCTAGTAGAGTCTTGTTTATGGGTGTGTCATGCACCACACTTATAAGCAGGAGGCTACAGGGCATTTAGGACTGTCACTCTTTCTTCTTACTCTAGATCGTGTTTTAGAGCTCAATTGTAAGGACTCAATTTCCTAACTCTATCTTATTTATAATACGACGGTGCCTACATCCAGAAAGACGGTTGATAAGAAATATAGCCGTGGAAGAGTTGAATCAGAGGAACTCATTTTTTTCATTATGCTTATGATGGATAAATTAGAGGTATTCAGCAGATCATGTGTGTACTAAGACATGTAAGTTTCTTGATAAGGATCTCTAAGGCAAGAATGTCTATCCACTCTTACGGTAAAAAAGGAATAAGAGAATCAGAAGGTAGATACAAGTTTCAGCAAATAAAAGAAGTAAGGTGAAGAAGGGTACGAGGTACTAGTTAATGAAGGTTAGCAGTGTTTATAATTCAGGTAGAGGTATATAAGCTTTTTGAGTTATATTCAATTATAACAGAGTTATGTACAATTAGTGACACCCATCTCAATTATGCTCCATGGGAGCTACCAGAAATGGTTAAGAGAAGGACAAATATCAGGAACCGGCTGGGGTTAGAGTAACCCAAAATGATGGTTGGATTGCTTGTGTTAGTTGACATTTCTGAAGGTTATTGTAAATGTTCTAACAAAATCTTCTTGTGAGACACCCAGATGGTACACTCTGAAATAATACAGCTAGATATGAGTATAAAAAAAGGCACTGGAAGCCTTGAAAGAATAAATGCTACCTTAGTATGGCTCCGTCCCTAGTAAAGAAAGAATGTTAGGCAACCCGAAGAGCCAGTAGATGGAGAAAGGGGAGCTAAAAACAATGGAATGTCCTGTTGAAAATTTCAAAATAAAGTGTTAGATAGACATGTTAGCAGGAAATGGGAAGAGAGTTAATGAAGCATTTTGAGTATGATGTGATGCATGGATGACAATGGTAGAAAAACAAATGTGACAGTATTATAGGATATATAGTCAAGTGAAGGAGAAGACGAGAGGAGCCATGCCTTGAGACAACAAAAGAGTATAGGTCATAAAGTTATATCCTCATTTCGAGAAATAAGTCCGTGACTCTAACGTGATTAACATAAGGAAAAGTTAGATCCTAGAGTAATAGAAACCAGTATGGATTGGTGAACAAGATAAACTAAACATGAATTAAGGATTGAGGGATTTGTTAATAGTCGGAATAATGATAATTTTAGATTTTGTTCTGGCGACAGTAGAATCGACAACAGAAGAAGATTCATGGGAAATTCAGAAAATGGTTATTCAGGAAGACGCTTCCCTAAAGCAAGCTATCTGAGCAAAGTTAAGCTTAAGGGGCTGTATGTACTAGTTACATTAAGTGTCACCCTCGCGAGTAAGGAATTTTTTTATCCTTGGTACAGAAGGATTATTGCAAGGCGAGTAAAGGTCATCGACAATGTGAAAAGACGCCAGAGATGAAAAGGTAAAACATAAAAACACGTAGATCATCATAGCACTAAATCTTAGTACTACCTAAAGGGAGAATATGGAGTGATGTGGCGTTAAGACATAGTTTGTTGTTCTAGTAACTATGGAATGCTAAAGGAAGAGTGCGATAAAAATGAGAAAGGAAGGAGATTGAACTTATCTGAATCCTATAGATAGGCTATGATTCTAGAACGTTATGTAAGCACGATGACAAGAAAATGAAGTAAGGGTTCCTGCCTAGGATGTTATTGTTAGATAAGGAGCCAGTACGTGAGGTAAGTTAAGACAAGGAAATAACCCAAGAAAGATTACGCAGAATATAGATATGGGAATGGGCCAACGAATAGTTAGTAGTTGATTCCGGAAAAGCCTAGTCATGATTAGACAAGAAGTTACAGAGAAATCAACAGATCATGTAAGATAAATGTAGTAAACCCCCAACATGGAGGGTTCAGCCTCGCAGTAATGTCATAATAACACTTGAGATATATTCAAATAGAAGTCGAGGTAGTTAAACGTACCGTAAGAGTGTTACGGGGATAAAAGAAAGTACCACGAAGGCAGTCAAAATATTAGTTCAGAAGCAACCCTACAAGCACAAGGGCACGAAGGTAAGCAACTGCGGATGATTATAGGAAAGGAAAGACATCAAAAAGTCCGTAATAAGCTCACAGCTTTACAAGAGTCAAGGGTTCTCCCTAAGTTCTACAACGAAGGACTAGCTGAGGAAATAAGGAAGAAGGCTTCAACCTAAGCACAATGATCTATCGAATAAAGGGTCGTGTAACAACAGTTTCACATAACATTGTAAGAACTCCAAAGGAAAGTGGTACCTACCGTGGCTAATGAACGAGAAGTAAAATTAAAAGTAATATTCGAGATCATATGAGTTGCACGAAAAACTCTGGCATATGTGGGCACTGAGATAAGCTAAGTATGGGCGCAACAAGGGGCAGAAAGACCAGGAAAAGTAATAGCTTATCTTGAAAGAAAGCTAAGATGGAACGAAAGAAATTATTCGATGAATGATCCTGAGTTGGTTACGTTACAAACGCACTTAAGGGTTCGAAATTCGATCAATGATCCTGAGTTGGTTACGTTACAAACGCACTTAAGGGTTCGGAGTTTTACACATGCATCATATACATCCGTAGAAGACTCCGGTATAAATTAAAAGGATAGAGTTTAGTCCAAGTCATAAATCAAGAATTTAATTGTTAGACGATTGTATCAAGGATATTCGATAGCATCCATGAAAGATTAAAGTAATAACAAATACTATGAGCTGCAGATTGGAAGATAATTTAAGCCTACATGAAGGTTGATCAGAGGGAAGAGGAAACTAAATAGTCACACCAACTAAGTAAATCAGGAGTCTGATTATTGGACCCGGGAAATTATAGACCTCGTGATTTAGAAAATTGCAGCATCACTCTTAACTATCAGAGGTATTAAGAGAGATAGTACATTAGCCATATCCTATAACGGCTCTACGATAAATCCAGTCAGAAGAGCACCAGCCTCATAAGGAGTCAGTACGAAACTCCCACCGGATTGTGTATGCACCAGAGGTGCAAGTATTATAATATAGCTTCAATTTGTGAATATGAATTACACCAATGTGGAAAGGAGGTCAAGAAAGGGATAGAAGATGTGATGCGAGACTTTAAGGTAAGAAAGATGAAAATGAACAACATACACAATACTCAAACGTAGGAGGTTGTGAATATTCCATACTTTGGATAGAAGGCTAAAAGCGCGGGGATTCAGTATCCAAGAATGATAGCAGCATCGTCAGTGGCGTATCTTCTAGCCTATGGTCTAGGCATTGAAAGTCTTGAATAAGAGAATAAAAAAGAGTTATAGACAATGTGATGGCTCGCTTGACGTTCCCAAATGACATAAGGAAATCTATGACGCAAGCAAGTTGAAAGGTTACAAGTAATATAAATAAAGATGTGTAGGTCCCAAGCTATAAAAAAATGGATAAGTTCTCAGGATTAAGCCCATGAAAACAAGCAGAGCATATGATTTCTCTCAGTTATACAAAGCTCACTATACCCTGAATGAACTCAAAGGAGTCTAATACTAATAACATGTAGAAGAGATGGAATGTTGCCCTGTTAATAGGATGACAGTGTAATTGTTATAGACAAAGGATGACGCTTGGGATTTCGATTGAGTAATGATCTGAGGAGGAAAAGAAATGGATCTAATGAATTCGACAGGATTGAAATACCCACGCAAGGTGAATCACATTGGGATTCTGTGAGATACGGTTAATGAAAATAGGGTATCGTCCCAGGTGGATCAATCTAATCATTTCAGATGTTCCCCGATAAAACGTGAGCCCTAGAGGAAGTGTTACATAAGAGATCAAGTTATCAGTGGTAGATGATAGATCGACATTAAGGTGAATCAACAATGGATGTATAAAAGTCACAAAGTACGAGATGAGGTCAAAATACATAGTGGTAACGTTGAATACATCAAGACAGAAGTCTTCAAGATTAAAAATCATTAGTCATAATGTCAAAGCATTCAAAGGTTCATACAGATTTCATACAAATTGACCTTTCTGATTCAAGAGAAAGGTAACAGATATTCACGCAAAGTAGGCAACGGATTTTTCCCTACTCCGATTTTGCCATCACGAGTTTTGCCGCAATTGTCATGTGTTGGAAGGATTGTCAAAAGAATCGGCTCAGATATGTTAAGGCTATCCCTTCTTCCTTTTGGCATGATCCAAATTATACAGAAGAAACGAGCAAACGCACGACTTCCATAAATTATTCTATTCATAGAAATACTAGGGTGTCTATATTCTTGATTCCCCATGTGAATTATTATTATCTTCTGTTCATGGGTTTTAAAAATACGTAAGTTGGTAAAGTTTATTTCATGATATTAATCAAAGGAATAATGGTTTTATGACGTACCGAGAGATTTTATTAACATATTTCATATGCATTTCATGCATTTATACATGCACATTGACCCATGACCAGATGGCGTTATATATATATATGTATATGGGATATGGGAAAGGTTGTGGAATTATATACGCACCATCACCTGATCAGTTGGTATACGTTGATGATTTTTCCCACAATGGCCGAGATGATATAATGGGAGGCCCTCAGAGGCCTGATGATGTTATCAAACATGTACCTATGCACGACATGACATTCCTACGCATATGCATGACATTCCTACGCATATGCATGACACTATAATTATTTCATGATTACAGAGTTATCCGGACTTACAGGTTGAGTCATTTACTCTATATTTCTTTCATGTCTGTTATGTACTTATTTATGTGCCTTACATACTCGGTACATTATTTGTACTGACGTACCTTTTGCCTGGGACGTGGAATTTCATGCCCGCAGATCCCGATTGACAGGTCGATATCCCTCCAAGTAGGCTAGCAGCTCAGCGGATGATGTTGGTGCGCTCCATTTGCTTCGGAGTTGCTTGTTTGGTTAGTATGATTTAGACGTGTATTATTTAGTATGGCGGGACTATGTCCCGACCTTTTTGAAAATTATGTATTCTTAGAGGCTTGTAGATAGATGTCATGTACGTAAACTATTGTATGGCCTTGTCGGCCTATGTTCAGTATACGAGTGGTTATTTTGGTATTATAGGCCCGTATGTCTTATGTATAAGTTGTTATCACATGTTGTATTATACTTATCTCACGGCAGCCTTTCGGCTCAGTTATTTATGATAAGTATGACATGAAAAGATACGTTATGTTAGTACTCGGTTGAGTAAGGTACCGGGTGTCCGTTACGGACCATATGTTTGGGTCGTGACAACCTTAGCACGTAATAATTAGGTCTTGTTTGGAGGTTCGAACTAGGCTCATTCTTGATATAATTTTTCTTAAGACTCATGGGGGCTTCGCATGACCGGAAGCTTTCCCCAAAGATTTTACTTAGAATTATTTTAGATTATAATTTTGTCGAGGGTAGCCTTTGAACCGATTTAGAAATTTTGGAGGCCTTATGTTTTGGTTACAGATTTCGGACGTCTCTGAGCCATTCTAGGATAGATGTAGCTTTTTAATTTCAGGTGTTTCCCAATGAGCTTATTAAATCGGGAGTCGATACCCAATCCATTCGGGCTTGCCCAGGAAAACAGTCCCCAAATGGGGATGGCCGTATCCTTTTAATTTCAGGCACTAACTAATTGATTTTGTGCCCCTGGGCTTCGATTTACCAAGCGGTCCGAGCTTGCCTTGGACAAGAGTCTCTGAGTGGGGGTGATCTTTTGGATCCGGATAGAGCTGGCACTTGGGCTCGATGTCTTTAAGGAACATAATTTAGTAGTTTTTAAGAGACAAAATATGTATCTGCAAGGCAGAGACTTTCTTTCATTTTTGTGCGCAATATACAAGGTTGCAAATGTGTATAAGCTTCGTGTCATTGCTTAACTGGTCTATGCGGGCACGGTTCATTTGGCTGTTTGGACTTTACAATAAATCCTATCAACCGAAACCAGACTGTTGAACACAAAGTTTCCTTCCTTGCTAAAACATTACCCGGGAGTGATAGCCCCCATTATTTGAGGCTGATCATAAAGAGGGCTCAGATACTATTGATGTGATCCTTGACTCCGGTTCATAGCCAGTCTTCAATTCTAAGTTAGCACGATCCACTGTTGCCTCGTTAAAAACCTTGTCGAAAAACCCATTAGGGACAAAACCGGTTCAAGGAAAAAAGAGTGCAACACGTTCTTTCAGGTTTAAAAGTTGCATCATTCCTTGACCATTAAGTGTAAGTGTTAGTCCAATCTATATATATACAAAGAAAAGAAATGAATTGGATCGTACCTTAGCAGTAGTATTATTTTAGGTGGGTTACATTCCAGTTGTTCGGTAGTCGCTCACCATTCTTTGCTTCGAGTTTGTTGGACCCCTTGTCGGTGATCTCAATAATCCGATATAGGCCTTCCTAGTTCAGTCCCAACTTCCCTTCGCTCTAGTTCCGGGTGTTTAGTGTCACCTTTCATAACACCAAGTCCCTGATATTGAAAAGTCAGAGGTTGTTTGTCCGATTGTAATACCATTCGATCCGTTGTTTTGGGTGGCCAACCGGACGAGGGCAACCTTACGCCTCTCGTCTAAAAGTTTCAAGCTCGTGCTCATGGCCTCGTCGTTTGACTTATTTGGTCGCATATCGGAGCCTGATACTCGGTTCCCCTACTTCGACCGGTATTAGAGCTTCAGCGCCGTAGAATAACGAGAATGGGGTGGCCCCGGTACTGTATTTTGAGGTCATATGATATGCCCCGTATGACTTCAGGCAGAATTTCCATTTTCTTTTGGCGTCGGTCAACCTCTTTTTAGGTTTAGGAGTGTGGTTTTGTTCGTAGATTCTGCTTGTACGTTTACACTAGGGTGATAGGATGTTGATAGTATCCTTTTGATCTTATGGTCCTCGAAAAACTTGCTCACTTTACTACCAATGAACTACTTCCAATTGTCGCACATGATCTCGACCGACATTCTGAACCGGCATATTATGTGGTCCCAAATGAAATAAATTACTTCTATCTCCCTGACTTTCTCAAATTCATAGGCTTCCACTAACTTGGAAAAATAGTCATTCATAAATAAGATAAAGTGAGCTTTACCCGGTGCCCAGGGCAGGGGACCAACGATGTCCATTCCCCATTTCATGAACAACCAGGGTGACAAGACCAAATGCATTAGTTCCCCAGGCTGATGAATCATCGGAGCATGCCTCTGACATCCATCGCATTTTCGCACGAACTCCTTTGCGTCTTTTTCCATGTCAATCCAGTAGTAGCCAGCTCTGATTATCTTCAAAACCAACGACTCGACACCTAAATGATTTCCGTAGTTTCCTTCATGGACTTCCCTCAAAACATACTCGGTATCTCTCGGTCCTAGACATATGGCGAGTGGGCCATCAAATGTTCTCTTGAATAGGGTACCGTCTCAGGACAAGCTGAATCGAGCCTCCTTCGCACAAAGCGCTTCTTTTTTAGGGTTTGAGAGTAGCTTTCTAGTCTTCAGGTAATATATGTATTTGTTTCCCTAGTCCTAGGTTAAAGATGTCGAGTTTCTCTCGGCGTGGCCTTCTTCCACTACCTATTTCATGAGTTGTACGACCTTTCCTGAGTTGAGTTCGTTGTCGTCAACCGATGATCCTACGTTAGAAAGAGCATGGGCTTTGCTATTTTGATCCCGAGGTATATGTTGCAAAGTCCATTTCTTGAACCGATGTAACTCACATGTAGTTTACCCAGGTACCTTCGCATCCATTCCTCTTTGACTTCGAACGTTCCATTGACTTAGTTCTCCACAAGAAAGGAATCATACTGTGACGACCCAAAGGGGTCATCACCTATGTTATTACCCATCCCGTACTTCTAAGTCCTTGAAAACCACATTTGTATTTGCCTCGATTTGCGTGTGCAGTCTGGTGCGTAGCCGGATAGCTAAAATATGAAATTCTGTGAAAAAAATGCTAAGATTTGATATTAAAATGAATAATTTGACTTCGATCAACATTTTTGGTAAACGGACCCAGACCCATAATTTGACGGTCCTGGAGGGTCCATAGGAAAATATGGGACTTGGGCGTATACCCGGAATCGAATTCCGAGGTCCCAAGCCCGAGAAATGAATTTTTGAGTAAAATTGTTTTCTGAAAATATTTAAGGAAGTTGAAAATGAAATCTGATTAGAAAGTAATGGTATCGGGCCCGTATTTTGGTTTCGGCGCCCGGTATAGGTCTTATATATGGTTTAAGCACTTCCTGTAAAGTTTGGTTGAAATGGGATTTCGTTTGACATGTTTCGNAATTCATGGATATTGAGGTTTAATTCTATGTGTATGATGTTGTTTTGGCGATTTGATCACACGGGCAAGTTCGTAGGAGGTTGTGTGAGTAATCTGTGAAATTTGGTATCGTTCCGAGATGTTCAGGCCAGTTCGGCACGTTGTTACCAAAGTTAGAAAACTTAAAATTGCTAAGTCTGGTTCTTGAGGTTTGGGGGTGTGATTTCGAGTTCTAGCGTTGTTTTGAGTGTTCAGAAGGCTCGAGAGAGTCCGTATTATGATTTTGGACTCGTTGGTATATTTGGATTAGGGCTCAGGTGGGCCCAGGTGCCTTCCGGGCACCTAACAGGGCTAAAAACCAGCAAACTCAGCTGCTGGTGCACCTGCTCTGGTGTGACTGCAGCTGCGGTTGCCCAGCATCGCAGGTGCGAGACCGCAAGTGCGGTCCCAAGCATCGCAGGTGCAAGACCCCAGGTGCAAGACCGCAGGTGCGGTCTCCCCTTCGCAGGTGCGATCCCAGACCCCCAGCCCAATTCCGCAGGCGCGAGGTTCCCCTCGCAAGCGCGAGACTGCAGGTGCGGTCCCAGCCATCGCAGGTGCGATCACTGTTCAGGCAGTGAGTTTAAGTACGGGTTTTAAACCCATTTTTCTCATTTCTCACCTTCTTCCTTAGGCGAATCCCACCATTTTAAGAGCTTTCGACCAGGTCTTGTGAGGTAATAACATTCCACCCATAAATTTGTTTCATGCATGTATCTTAGCCTAATTAACTACACAAATTAGTGCAAAAATTCAAGAAAATGGGTAGTAACCTAGAACTTGTGATTACCTTAGAATTTTCTATGAATTGGCCATGAAATCAAGTAAAAATAAATCTTATATTTATGATCCTTAGGCTTTGGGTGAGTGTTCCATTCTNAAAGAATGCTAGGAAATGGATAATTAGGCCATGTAATTGAATCTTTGAATCCTTATTTATATACTTGAGTTGATTATGTCTAGATAATACCATTACGGAGTCGGATTCTAAAGGAAAGGCGGTGTTAGAGGGTTGATTGCCATACTTTGGACCCGAGGTAAGTGTTCGGTCTAACCTTAGCTTGAGGGAATAGGAGTTGAGTATAATTTGCTACTTTCTAATTGTCAAATACGATGTATATGCATGGTGACTAGTATCTATACATTGGTGTCTAGCATGACCGTGAGTCCTTATATTGTGAATATACTGATTTTGTGGTAATTTCCATGCTTAGTTGATGATTTCTATATGTTGTGAAGAATATGTGAAGGGAATTGTATTCTGTAAACTCTGTTGGAGCATTGGCTCAAATTGTGTAACGAATAATGAAGAAATATGAGATATTACGTCTTTGGAGCATTGGCTCAAATTGTGAAATGAATAAGGAAGAAATATGAGATATTACATCCTTTGGAGCATTGGCTCAAGTGATAGAATAAATAATGGAAATGAAAGTGAAAAAAAATAGAAAGAGTTATAGAAATATACCCTTGCCGGGATTCAATTGTGCAGTTGATGTTCCCTTGCCGGGATTTAATTGTGTAATTGATGATTACCCTTGCCGGAATTTAATTGTTTAATTTTTGTTCCCTTGTCGGGATTCCTATAGCTATTCTGTTTACTTCCTTGCCTTGTTTGTAATTGATGTTTGGGTGAGGAAGAGTGTTAAAGCACGAAGGGCAATGCCGTGCACCTGTCTTGGTGAGAATGAGAGTAAAGCACGAAGGGTGATGCCATTCATTGTTTGATATTGCCTCCCTTGCTGGGATGTTGAGATTTCTGTTATTGTTCCCTTGCCAGGATTTCTGTTTTTATTCTGTTTACTTCCTTGCCCTTGTTTGTGATTGCTGTTTGGGTGAGGAACAGTGCTAAAGCACGAAGGGTGATGCCGTCCATTGTTTGTTATTGTGAAGAAAGAGTGTACAACACGAAGAGTGATGCCGTGCCGTAGGATGTACCATTATGTACCATATTCATTGATTATACTATGAGGAAAGAGAGTAAAAGCACGAATGGTGATGCCGTGCCATTATTTACATTGATTACATTATATATTGCATAGTGAGGACGAGAGTAAAAGCACGAAGGGTGATGCCGTGCCATGATTTACATTGATTACATTATACATCGCATAGTGAGGACGAGAGTAAAAGCACGAAGGGTGATGTCGTGAAAGTTTGTGATTTCTTGTCCTTGTTGATATGCTAGCTTGATTTCTCTTGCAGATTACGCAGCCGGACCCGGAGGACATCATTAGTGGGAGTGTCATCCAGCTCATTATAGAGGCTTTGAGGTATACCCACTGGCGTTCGTGGGCCTTGGCGTCTCTTCCATCCCTTTGTCTTCGATTTTGTCTTGTTTTTTCCTTTAATTTCAGAGGCAGACATGTATATCCTTTCAGACTTGTATTTAGCACTCTTAGACAGTTCGTGAGTTAGTGACACCAGGTTTTGGGAAATTTTGCGTCGATGTATTGTGATTGTCTTTACTTAGCTTAAAACCGTATTTATTTCCTCTATTTAATTTGTGAACTGATTTAGTTTATTCTATTAGAATGAGGTTATGATGCTAGTTTAACTACACACGTTGCCTTGTCTAGCGGGTTCAATGTTAGACGCCATCACGGCCCGACGGTTGGATTTTGGGGCGTGACAAGTTGGTATCAGAGCTCTAGGTTGCTTAGGTATCACAACTCACAGACAACTTGGTAGAGTCTGAGGGATCGGTACAGAGACGTCTGTATCTATCCCCCAGAGGCTACAAAGTTAGGATGACTCCATATTTCTTTTCTTCTCTATCGTGCACTATGATTCTGAGTACTGATTGAGTTTTTATTTTATTCTCTCGCAGATGGCGAGGACGCGTGCTTCCCTTGGTTCCGCCCAGCAGCCTGATAGTCCTGCTACAGCTCCTACTCAGGGTTGAGGTCGGGGACGAGGTCGTGCTAGAGGCCGAGGTCGGGGCCGGGCTCAGCCTAGAGTAGCAGCCCCAGTGGAGGACCCTTAGGTTGAGTCAGATGAGGAGGTCCCAGTTCCGGCAGTCCCAGTTGGACCAGCTCAGGTCCCAGAGGGGTTCATAGCTACCCCAGTGCTTCAGGATGCCCTTTTCCATCTTGTCGGACTCATGGAGAGTGTAGCACAGGCGGGTCTTCTTCCTACAGTACCAGCCGTCTCTCAGGCTGGGGGAGCTGCCCAGACTCCTGCCGCCCGCGTGCTAGAGCAGCTAACTCCACAGTTTCAAACTCCGGTACCTCAGCCAGCCCGAGTAGCTCAGCCGGGTATTACAGCACCGGTAGCAGAGGGAGCACCTATGTCAGCAGATGCTCTGTGGAGCCTGGACCGGTTCACCAAGTTATTTACTGCTACTTTCACTGGTTCACCATCAGAGGACCCCCAGGATTATTTGGATAGCTGCCATGAGGTTCTCCGGAATATGGGAATAGTGGAGTCCAACAGGGTTGACTTCGCTACTTTTCGGTTATCTAGCGCAGCCAAGAGTTGGTGGAGAGATTATTTCCTGGCCAGACCAGCTGGATATACACCTTTGAGTTGGACTCAGTTCTCAGAGGTATTTCTGGGGAAGTTCCTTCTCATTACTCAGAGAGGACCTTCGGAGGTAGTTTGAGCGTCTCCAGTAGGGATCTATGTCAGTCACTCAGTACGAGACCAGATTCATCACTCTAGCCCGACATGCTCTTATGATACTTCCCACTGATCGGGAGAGGGTTCGTAGATTTATCGAGGGATTGGCCCGGCCTATCAGACTTCAGATGGCTAGAGAGTCGGGTACATACATATCTTTCCAGGATGCGGCCAACGTGGCCAGGAGGATTGAGATGATTCTGTCACAGGGTGGTGGTCAGGGGGCTGACAAGAGGCCCCGTCATTTCGGTCGTTTCAGTGGAGCCTTATCTGGGGGCAGGGATTCTTCAGGTAGAGTTCACCCTCCCAGACCTCTTCAGTCAGCTCTCTAGGTTTCCCATGGTACTTCAGGTGGTCGTGGTTATCAGACGCACTACTCCGATCAGCAGCCTTACAGTGCGCCACTAGCTCCCATCAGTGCACCGCCACATCAGAGTTTTCGGGGTGGTCATTCAGGTCGACAGGGTCAGATTCAGTTCCCTCAGCAACCGAGGTCTTGTTACACTTGTGGCGATTCGGGTCACCTTGCCAAGTTCTTTCCTCGAGCATCAGGTAGTTCTCAACATCAGGGTTCTCGTGCCATAGTACATGCACCAGGTGTTCCACAGCCTGCCCAGCCAGCTAGAGGTGGGGGTAGAGGTGCTAGAGGTTGAGGTAGAGGTCATAAAGGTGAAGCTCAGGCCGCCAGAGGTGGAGGCTAGCCAGCAGTCGGCCGTCCAGAGATGTGATTCAGGGTGGTGGGGCCCAGCCTCAGTGTTATGCTCTTCCAGCCAGGCCAGAGGCTGAGTCTTCAGATGCAGTTATTACAGGTACTATTCAGGTTTGTGACAGAGATGCTTCAGTGCTATTTGATCCAGGGTCTACGTATTCGTATGTGTCCTCTTATTTTGCACCAAACCTGGTCATGCCTAGTGATCCACTGAGTATTCCTATTTATGTATCTACACTAGTGGGTGATTCTATCGTGGTCGATTGAGTCCATCGTTCTTGTGTGTATTGGTGATTGGGGGTCTTGAGACCCGTGTTGATTTGTTGCTTTTAGGTATGGTCGACTTTGATGTTATATTAGGGACCTGGTTATCCCCATATCACGCTATCTTGGATTGTCATGCCAAGACGGTGACTTTAGCCTTGCCAGATTTTCCCCGTTTGGAGTGGAAAGGAACTCCTGATCATTCTACCCATAGTGTCATTTCGTACGTGAAGGCTCGGCGTATGGTCGAGAAGGGGTGTTTGGCTTATTTGGCTTATGTGCGCGATTCTAGTGTTGAGGTTCCCTCTATTGATTCGTTTCCTGTGGTTCTTGATTTTCCTGAGGTTATCCCTTCAAACCTGCCCGGGGATCCCACCCGACAGGGACATTGATTTCTGCATTGATCTGGTTCCGGACACCCAGCCCATTTTTATTTCACCGTATCACATGGCCCGGCCAGAGTTCAAAGAGTTTAAGGAACAGTTGCAGGATTTGCTTGGGAAGGGTTTCATTAGGCCTAGTGTTTCCCCTTGGGGTGCTCCAGTATTGTTTGTGAAGAAAAAGGATGGTTCGATGAGGATGTGCATTGATTACCGGTAATTGAACAAGGTTACGATCAAGAATAAGTATCCACTACCGAGGATTGATGATTTGTTCGATCAGCTTCAGGGTGACAGGATATTTTCGAAGATAGACTTGAGATATGGCTACAATCAGTTGAGGATTAGGGCATCCGATGTCCGTAAGACAGCTTTCCGCACTCGGTACGGGCATTATGAGTTTCTGGTCATGTCGTTTGGGTTGACGAATGCCCTAGCAGCTTTTGTGGATTTGATGAACCGAGTGTTCAGGCCTTATTTGGACTCGTTCGTGATAGTCTTCATTAATGATATATTGATATACTCCCGTAGTCAGGAGGAGACGAGCAGCATCTTAGAGTGGTTCTTCAGACTCTGAAGGATAGTCAACTTTATGCAAAGTTTTCGAAGTGCGAGTTCTGGTTGAGTTCAGTTGCATTCCTGGGTCATGTCGTGTCAGCAGAGGGTATTCAGGTTGACTCGAAGAAGATTGAGGCAGTGAAGAACTGGCCTAGACCAGCATCAGCTACAGAGATTCGGAGTTTCATGGGATTAGCAAGCTATTATTGTCGGTTCGTGGAGGGGTTCTCATCTATTGCAGCTCCGATGACCAGGTTTGACCCAGAAGTTTGCCCAGTTCAAATGGCCGGACGAGTGTGAGGCGAGCTTTCAGAGGCTCAAGACAGCTCTCACTACGACACCAGTATTGGTTTTTCCCATAGGCTCAAGACAGTTCGAGGCAGTTGAAGATTCATGAGAAGAACTATCCAGTGCAGAATTTGGAGTTGGCAGCCATTGTCCATGCATTGAAGATTTGGAGGCACTATCTGTATGGCGTGGCATGTGAGGTGTTCACGGATCATAAGAGTCTTCAGTACCTGTTCAAGCAAAAGGAGTTGAATTTGAGGCATAGAAGGTGGTTGGAGCTGTTGAAAGATTATGATATTACCATCTTATATCACCCGGGGAAGGCCAATGTGGTGGCCGATGCTTTGAGTAGGAAGTCAGATAGTATGGGCAGTCTTGCTTTTATTCCGTTCAGTCAGAGGCCGCTTTCTTTGGATGTCAAGATTTGGCCAATCGATTTGTGAGGTTGGATATTTCTGAGCCTAGTCGAGTGTTGGCTTGTACGGTCGCTCGTTCTTCATTATTGGAGCGTATATGTGATCGGCAGTTTGATGATTCCCATTTGTGTGTCCTTAAGTACACGGTGCAACACGGAGGTGCCAAGAAGACGACCTTAGATGATGATGGTTTTTTGAGATTACAGGGGCGAGTTTGTGTGCCCAATGTTGATGGGATTCGAGAGTTGATTTTAGAGGAGGCCCATAGTTCCTGGTACTCTATTCATCCGGGCGCCACGAAGATGTATCAGGATTTGCGGAAGCATTATTGGTGGCGTAGAATGAAGAAGGATATTGTGGCATATGTGGCGCGGTGTTTGAATTGTCAACAGGTTAAGTATGAGCATCAGAGGCCTGGTGGTCTATTTTAGAGGATTGAGCTTCCCGAGTGGAAGTGGGAAATGATCACTATGGACTTCGTTACTGGACTTCCGTTGACCCGGAATAAGTTCGATACAGTTTGGGTCATTGTTGATAGGCTGACCAAGTCAGCGCATTTCATTCCTGTGGCAATTTTCTATTCATCCGAGAGGTTAGCTGAGATCTATATCCGGGATATTGTTCGCCTTCATGGTGTGCCGGTATCTATCATTTCGGACCGGGGCGCGTAGTTTACCTCATGTTTTTGGGGGACAGTTCAGCGAGATTTAGGCACCCAGGTGGAGTTGAGCACATCATTTCATCCTCAGACAGATGGGCAGTCCGAGCGGGCTATTCAGATATTGGAGGATATGCTCCGAGCTTGTGTTGTTGACTTTGGAGGATCATGGGATCAGTTCTTGCCTTCACCAGAGTTTGCCTACAACAACAGTTACCAATAGAGTATCCATATGGCTCCTTATGAGGCTTTATATGGTAGGTGGTGTCGATCTCCGGTTGGATGGTTAGAGCTGGGAGAGGCTCGGTTGTTGGGTACAAAATTGGTTCAGGAGGCCTTGGACAAGGTCAGGATCATTCAGGATAGGCTTCATATAGGTCAGTCCAGCCAAAAGAGTTATGCAGATTGTAAGGTTTGAGATGTGGCTTTCATGGTTGGGGAGCGAGTATTGCTCCGAGTGTCGCCTATGAAGGGCGTGATGAGATTTGGGAAGAAGGGCAAACTTAGCCGTAGGTTCATTGGTCCGTTTGAGATTCTTGATCGAGTGGGAGAAGTGGCTTATAGACTTCATTGCCACCTAGCTTATCAGCCGTACATCTAGTTTTTTATGTGTGCATGCTTCGGAGGTATCACGGCGATCCAGCCCACGTGTTAGATTTCAGCACTGTCCAGTTGGACACAAACTTATCTTATGAGGAGGAGCCGATAGCCATTCTAGACCGCATATTTGACAGTTGAAATCCAAGAGCTTCCCTTCTGTTTGTGTTCAGTGGAGAGGTCAGCCTCTAGAGACATCGACCTGGGAGTCCGTGTCCGATATGCGGAGCCGATACCCTCATTTATTTCCCGACTCAAGTACTTCCTTCTTCTGTTCGTTCGAGGATGAACGGTTGTTTTAGAGGTGGAGAAATATGACGACCCAAAGGGGTCATCACCTATGTTATTACCCATCCCGCACTTCCGAGGCCTTGAAAACCTCATTTGTATTTGCCTTGATTTGCGTGTGCAGTCCGGGCGCGTAGCCAGATAGCTTACATATATAGATCTGTGAAAAAATGCTAAGATTTCATATTAAAACGAAAAAATTTGACATCGGTCAACATTTTGGATAAACGGACCCGGACCCGTAATTTGACGGTCCCGGAGGGTCTGTAAGAAAATATGGGAGTTGGGCGTATGCCCGGAATCGAATTCCGAGGTCCCAAGCCCGAGAAATGAATTTTTGAGTAAAATTATTTTCTGAAAATATTTAAGGAAGTCGAAAAAGAAATCTGATTAGAAAGTAATGGTATCGGGCCCTTATTTTGGTTTCGGCGCCCGGTACAGATCTTATATATGGTTTAAGAACTTCCTGTGAAGTTTGGTTGAAATCGGATTTCGTTTGACGTGTTTCAGACTTAAAATGGGAAATTTGATGTTTGTATGAAATTTGATAAAATTCATGGATATTGAGGTTTAATTCTAAGTGTCTGATGTTGTTTTGGAGATTTTATCACACGTGCAAGTTCGTAGGAGGTTTTGTGAGTAATCTGTGAAATTTGGTATCGTTCCGAGATGTTCAGGCCAGTTCGGCACGTTGTTAGCAAAGTTAGAAAACTTAAAATTCCTAAGTTTGGTTCTTGAGGTTTGGGGGTGTGATTTCGAGTTCTAGCGTTGTTTTGAGTGTTTCGAAGGCTCGAGAGAGTACATATTATGATTTGGGACTCATTCGTATATTTGGATTAGGGCTCGGGTGGGCCCAGGTACCTTCCAGGCACCTAACGGGGCTAAAAACCAGCAGACTCAGCTGCTGGTGCACCTGCTCTGGTGTGACCGCAGGTGCGGTTGCCCAGCATCGCAGGTGCGAGACCGAAAGTGCGGTCCCAAGCATCGCAGGTGCGGTCTCCCCTTCGCAGGTACGATCCCAGACACCCCAGCCCAATTCCGCAGGTGCGAGGTTCTCCTTGCAAGCGCGGGACCGCAGGTGCGGTCCCAACCATCGCAGGTGCGATCACTGTTCAGGCAGTGAGTTTAAGTACAGGTTTTAAACACATTTTCCTCATTTCTCACCTTCTTCGTTAGGCGAATTCCACCATTTTAAGAGCTTTCGACCAGGTCTTGTGAGGTAAGTAAATTCCACCCATAAATTTGTTTCATGCATGTATCTTAGCCTAATTAACTACACAAATTAGTGCAAAAATTCAAGAAAATGCGTAGTAACCTAGAACTTGTGATCACCTTAGAATTTTCTGTGTATTGGCCATGAAATCAAGTAAAAAAAATCGTATATTTATAATCCTTAGGCTTTGGGTGAGTGTTCCCTTCGAGAATTGCAAGAATCCGAGCGAGCGAGCCCGGGGTCGAATTTTGATAAATTTGAAAGAATTCTAGGAAATGGATAATTAGGCCATGTAATTGAATCTTTGAATCCTTATTTATATACTTGAGTTGATTATGTCAAGATAATACCATTATGGCGTCGAATTCTAAAGGAAAGGTGGTGTTAGAGGGTTGATTGCCATACTTTGGACCCGAGGTAAGTGTTCGGTCTAACCTTAGCTTGAGGGAATATGAGTTGAGTATAATTTTCTACTTGCTAATTGTCAAATATGATGTATATGCATGGTGACGAGTATCTATACATTGGTGTCTAGCATGACCGTGAGTCCTTGTATTGTGAGTATACTGATTTTGTGATAATTTCCATGCTTAGTTGATGATTTCTATATGTTGTGAAGAACATGTGAAGGGAATTGTATTCTATAAACTCTGTTGGAGCATTGGCTCAAATTGTGTAACGAATAATGAAGAAATATGAGATAATACGTCTTTGGAGCATTGGCTCAAATTGTGAAATGAATAATGAAGAAATATGAGATATTACATCCTTTGGAGCATTGGCTCAAGTGATATAATAAATAATGGAAATGAAAGTGAAAAAAAAAATAGAAAGAGTTATCGAAATATACCCTTGCCAGGATTTAATTATGCAGTTGATGTTCCCTAGCCGGGATTTAATTTTGTAATTGATGATTACCCTTGCCGGGATTTAATTGTTTAATTTTTGTTCCCTTGCCGGGATTCCTCTAGCTATTATGTTTACTTCCTTGCCTTGTTTGTAATTGCTATTTGGGTGAGGAAGAGTGTTAAAGCACGAAGGGTGATTCCGTGCACTTGTCTTGGTGAGAATCAGAGTAAAGCACGAAGGGTGATGCCGTGCATTGTTTGATATTGCCTCCCTTGCTGGGATGTTGAGATTTTTGTTATTGTTCCCTTGCCAGGATTTCTATTTTTATTCTGTTTACTCCCTTGCCCTTGTTTGTGATTGCTGTTTGGGTGAGGAAGAGTGCTAAAGCACGAACGGTGATGCTGTGCATTGTTTGTTATTGTGAAGAAAGAGTGTAATGCACAAAGGGTGATGCCGTGCCGTAGGATGTACCATTCCGTACCATATTCATTGATTATACTGTGAGGAATGAGAGTAAAAGCATGAATGGTGATGTCGTGCCATTATTTACATTGATTACATTATACATTGCATAGTGAGGACGAGATTAAAAGCACGAAGGGTGATGCCGTGCCATGATTTACATTGATTACATTATACATCGCATAGTGAGGACGAGAGTAAAAGCACAAAGGGTGATGCCGTGCAAGTTTGTGATTTCTTGTCCTTATTGATATGCTGGCTTTGTTGTTCTTTTCCTTATTGAGATTTCTTATATGAAACTGTTATCTCCCCACAGCATGTTCCCCTTCCTTTATTAATTGTTTTCTCCCTATATTTCTTATCCATTGTATATATGTATATATGTTTAATTGAACTGCACAGGTTTATTTGGTAGTCTGGTTCTAGCCTCGTCACTACTTCGCCGAGGTTAGGCCAGGCACTTACTCAGTACGTGGAGTTGGTTGTACTGATGCTACACCTGCACTTCTTTATGTTGTGCAGATTACGCATCCGGACCCGGACAACATCATTAGTGGGAGTGTCTTCCAGCTCATTATAGAGGCTTCGAGGTATACCCGCTGGCGTTCGTGGGCCTTGGCGTCTCTTCCATCCCGTTGTCTTCGATTCTATCTTGTTTTTTCCCTTTAGTTTCTGAGGCAGACATGTATTTCCTTTCAGACTTGTATTTAGCACTCTTAGACAGTTCGTGAGTTAGTGACACCAGGTTTTGGGAAATTTTGCGTCGATGTATTGTGATTGTCTTTACTTAGCTTAAAACCGTATTTATTTTTGCTATTTAATTTGTGAACTGATTTAGTTTATTTTGTTAGAATGAGGTTATGATACTAGTTTAACTACACACGTTGGGTTGTCTAGCGGGTTCAACGTTAGACGCCATCACGGCCCGACGGTGGGATTTCGGGGCGTGACACATATAGCTTCAATCACCTTGGCCCTCAGGCTTTTGGCCAGTTCGAGACCTGCAACCATGACCTCCTACTCATCCTCATTGTTAGTCAATTTTATAGTTCAAATAGACTTCCTAACTACATTCCCTGTTGGTGGCTTCAACAAGATGTCGAGTTAGGACCCTTTGCTGTTCGAGGCACCGTCCGTAAAGAGGGTCCAAATTCTGGAGGAGGTTCGCGAGTTCAACAACAACTCTTTCTCAGCCATGGGTATTAGGGCCGACATGAAGTCTGCCACGATGTCCGCCAGAATTTTAGATTCGATGGCGGTTCGAGGTCGATATTCGATATCGTACCCGCTAATTTCCACGGCCCATTTGGCCAATCGTCCCAAGAGCTCGGGCTTATGAATTATATTCCTTAGTGGGTAAGTAGTCACGACACATATGGGATGACATTGAAAATACTTCTTTAATTTCATAGATCCCTTTGACAATGTTTCCCCGAATTTGTTCAGTAGGATGGACTCGATCTCATCATCCTCCAAGTTGTTCCCTTTGATGGCGCAAGTGTAGGATCACATGCTCGTTTGGGTCGGTTGTTCCGTTGTATTTAGGTATCTCGGGCATGCGGAACTTCTTCGAAATTGGTATCGGTGTTGTGCTTGGAGGAAAAGGATTTTGAACAATCTTTTTGTAATCCAAACCCTTCAATATCAGTGGTTCTCTTGGGATTTGATCCACCCTGGAATTGTAGGTCTTCAACTTTTTGTCATTGGCTTCAATTTTCTTTTCCCCTGATTCTACCCGTTTTGTCGGTTCCTCGAGCATCTCTATAATCTCAGAGTTAGACCCAGGCTTAGCATCACTCGGCCTTTCCATGCGGGTTCGTTTTCGCAAGCGATTTCTTGGGGAGGTTCTGGCTCAACCCTGCTTAGGGCGCGACTCTGGATCTGCAGCTGAGTTATCGCTGCCTGATGAGCCTGTAGAATTTAGAAGATCACTCTCAAGTTGATCCTATCTCCTTCACCATAGTGTTTATTTTGGGTGTCGATTGGACTACCCCGCGATGCTATTCTCGAGATCGGTAGGAAAATTTGCATTGATGGCCACATGTGAGTTAGCGTTGATTGGGTCCGCGGCAAGAATTCTGTTGGGATCGATAGGGGGCACCTCGTTACTGGGTACCATATTGTTGTTCTCGCCATGGTGACTGTACTCAGTGTCCACATTTAGATGGGCAGATTAGGAATTCGACATTTTAAACTTCGACGTGAAATTCAAGACACTTCAAAGAACAAGTGTAAAATAGGGTGTGCTATGAAAATTTTTACCAAACATCCACTATTATCCTTATGCCCACTATGTGCGCTAAACTGTTTATCCTCAAAATTGGATAGAAATTAAATTTGTAAGTAGTTTTAAGGATACATGGACTGGTTCGATATAGAACGATAAGTTGCATTAGATTTTGAGAAAATAAAGATATAGTAAATTCAAACCACGTGAGGATGATCCCAGCCTTAGTGAAATTTCCACCCTTGAACCGGGCTCACGAAGGCTAGCACTGATGAACAAAAATAAGAGCTTTCGATAACAGAGAAAATAATAGTATATTGCCTTGGTATACATGTTACAATGTGTCTTGTGAATAGTCAGACCCCACTTTATATAATAGGGGAATTCTACTCAAGGTCCAATTCTATAAAAGGTAAACAATCTTCTGTATCAATACGCGTCGAGATCCATGCCGTGATATCCGATTGGTCATGGATATTACGACTTTTTTTTAGTTGTGCTTGGTTCCTGACAATGCTCTCCGAAGTCTCTTGGGATTTGGACCGATCCCGGATTATGACCCCGATATTCTCGAGGGAAAGCGTCATGCCCCCGTACTCTGACTCGATGAGACCCTCGCCTCGTTTCGGTGCCTGTCATCATGTCTCGAGCTTTGTTTAACCTATCGGAAGATGGGGTGCGCCATGAGCCTGGTTTTACCCTTATACAGAAATATTATCAATTAGCGTGATACACTCCTAATATAACTCAACAAAATCAATTCTATCATGCCTCATTTTCAATCTAATTAATTGGAATAGTTTTTCAGTTGTATATAATTATTGTATTTATCTTTTGTATTTAGTGTGTTTCAAATTTTTTAGTGTTGCATTCATTAAATTTAATGTTTGTATTTACTGTATTAGCTATTTTATATTCAGTGTATTAAAATGTATTAATATTAACAATATTTTAGTTATTCCTAATACATGTTATTACTGTTGTATTCAATATATTTCATTGGTGGTAAGCACCGGATTCCTATTTCTATTCAGTGTATTGTATTGTGTTTTAAAATTATATGTAGTCACTATTTATATTCTGTTCTATTTTAATATTTTTATTTTCATGTATTTCAATATTTTTTATCATGTATTGATGCATGAACACAAGTGTATTGATGCATGAACACAAGTGTATTCAACAGTATTAAATAAACTAGAAACCTTCGAAATACGTATATACAAGTAAAAAATAATGTACTTGTACAAAAATACAATGTATTTGAGTGTATTTGTACAGAATACAATGTATTTGTAATGTTGTATGTGACTAAGTAGCAAAGAAGTGAAGAAAGTTCGTCGGGGATGGCGTTTTTCGGCCAAGCAAAACACTGTATATATTGTATTAAAACTAAAAATGGAGACGAACAAAAACCCCGAACCTCAAATCTTGTCCGACGTAAAAAATATTGCAGTATCCATCATTCATGTTACCATAACCATGCTCTACTCGGATTATTCCGACATCGTTTTTGCTCCCTGCGCAGTAGCCCTAGCCTTAGCATCGAGAGAGAAGAGAGAGACCACATTGATTAGAAAGAAATATGTAAGATGCTATTTGCAATAACCAAACAACAAAAGAAACTCTTTGTTACAAATTATCTCATTTAAACGAAGTTTCAAGGCACAAAATAGCTAGAGATGGTAGGGAAAAGGGTGTAACTCCAATACATAGCTTTCATAAGAATGTCTTCCATGTAGTTGCACATTAGATAACAGGAGATTCGAAGAGAGTGAAACACATCATATTATCTTAGAAGAGAGAGAGAGAAAGAAGAAAATTTTTGAGAGAGAATCATGTGTTTATTGAAAGAAAGAGAGCAGAAAATTATAAATAGCTTATTGCATGCCTCAATTGTGGTATATACTAAACTATAAAAGGTAGCTATAGAAAGTAATATTTTAAAATTATTTGAATTTATAATAAATAGGGTGTATACCTTTTCTATAGGAGGTAAAATTTCCTTTTTTTTTATGTTTGATTTATTTAAATATTTTTCTCATGAACCTATTTTTCACATTGAAGGAAAACTGATTTTTCCTACTAAAATGAGAGAAAATATTTCCAAAATTCTTTTTCAACCTTCCTCACCCTATTCCCCACCCTCTACCCCACCACTACCCCCACCCTACATCCATCATCCCCGCCACCCCTGCCCCAAACATTATCATTGCCACTGCGTCCCCTAGACCCTGACCTCCCACTCACCCTCACTCTTACCAATTTCGTCTCATATAGTATTTGACTAAATATTATATTTTTCAAAAATATTTTGTGCTACGTAACGAAGCTGTCACGACCCCAAATCTAATTAGTCGTGATGATACCTAACCCAACCCGCTAGGTAAGCCGTCTAATAACTATTCAATTCCAATAATATTAATAAGACAATTAATTGAAAGGGAACATCTAAATCTTATACATTTCACAAGGACTGGTAATACATATCATGAGCTTCTAAGATTAGAATATATAAAGCTGGTATGAAATAAATACATCATCTGAACCAAAAGTACATAAACAGAATTTATGAATCTGAAGCTACCATGAACAAGAGGCAGCTACAACCGGAACACAAGTACGTCTTCAAGTCCATCTCCCGCCGAACACATCAACATCATCAGTTAACATCCGCATGTAAGGTGCAAAAGTATAGTATGAGTACAACCGACCCCATGTACTCAATAAGTAACAAACCTAACCTTAGGTTGAAAGTAGTGACGAGCTGGAACAAAGGTCGGGTCCAACACCAATAGCCAACAACAGTTCATAACACCGTAAATAATAAAAGAAGTAACTCAGAGATACAATGCTCAGCTTTTTCATAATTTTCCGAAAATAGTTCCGCTCTTCAAGTATATCAGTGAAAACCCAACTCCTTTAACGAAATCGCTGAATATATGAGTAAATTTGAAAATTGTGATTCTTTTTCCAAAAGCCTTTCAACAATATATAAGATGTTTCATTTTCAGATAGCATGAGAAAAAATACATCTCTATGCCTACATGTATTGATACAGGTGAAATCATGAATGTCACCTAAAACCAGGTAGCAGAAGGAAATGCATCTCTATGCATGTATCTCAAGTACGAATGTCAAATGCAATCATCTCAGTGATGAACTCATGTAAACACACTCTCATAGTACTCAATCTCACTGTCTCATACTTTCCACTCATCATGCTCAATCACTCGACACAATCAGTCGCCCAATATTGATCAGGGCAGATCTAGCCCAAACATAATAACTGCTAGAAACTGCGCTCACCGAGTGTACAGACTTCGGAGGGGCTTCTACAGCCCAAGCGCTATAATCCACACGGACAACTCACGTGTTGCGCAAAAAACTCACGTGCTGTAGTATCAATATCTAGATTTGCATGGACAACTCACGTGTTATGGTATCAATATCCTCTCAAACAGGCTATCGGCCTCACTTAGTCATCAATATCTCCAATCTCTCTCTCACGGGCTCACAATGTAATGAAACTAGCCCGAAAATGATGATATGATGTATCACTAAATAACAATAGAGACGGAGATATGACATTGAATGAATGAATATGAGTGAGTATGAAATTTCAGTGAAATCACTAAGTCAATCGAAATAAACGACCATTATGGGTCCCAACAGTACCACCATATAGCATAAACATGATCTCTAACATGATTGACAACTCAATTACTTTAGTACGTAGAGATTTCATGATTACAGATAAGATCGAGTAAATACAGAGTTCCACAAAAATAACGGAGTCACAACTTACACGGTGCACGCCCACACTCCCATCACCTAGCATGTATGTCACCTCAACACTAATCACATAACACGTAATTCGGGGTTGCATACCCTCATCACTAAGTTTAGAATTGTCACTTACCTCGAAGAAGTCAAATTACTATACCGAGCAAGCCAAGTGATGCTTCAAAAAATGCCATCTCGCACGTACCGACCTCCGAACGGCTCAAAACTAGTAAAAAACAACTCAAATACATCGAATAATGCTAAAGGAAACAAACCCAAATGATAAAGGTCGAATCTTTAATCAAAAGCCAAAAACCAGCCAAAACGTTCAACACAGGCCCGCACGTTGGAACCCTACAAAACTCACAAAATCCGGCAATCCAGTCAATTACGAGTCCAACCATACTAGTTTCACTCAAATCCGGCTCCAAATCAATGTTCAAAACTCAAAAATTCACTTTATTACATTTTAAGCTAAAACCCCTAATTTTCTCTTTAAAATTCATCAATCAATTGCCAAAACAAAGATAGATAGATTCATGAAATACAATTAAAACCGTGTAGAGAACACTTATCCCAATCCACATGGTAATAATTACTTCAAGAATATCCTCAATCCGAGCTCCATAGCTCCAAATATGCTAAAATGGCTAAAATCCCCGAAATAAAGTACTTATATTTCTGCCTAGGCATCCCTCTTACGCAAACACAGGAAGTCCATCGCATTCGCGATGAACAAAAATGCATTGCCACCAAAAGCACTATGCGTTCGCGATACACCCCACGCAAACACGATGACCACTTATGCAAAGCATCGCGAACACGACTCACATTTCGTGATCGCATTGAAGAATTCTCCAACTCCCAGCTGCCAAACCTCAACACTACGCGAACGCATAGCAATGGACGCGGACATGAAGATAAAAATCTTCAACCCAATGCGAACGCCACCTCCGAAGCACGAACGCGAAGAACAAATGGCTCCACTGACAAAAACACCTTTCCCGATCGCGGACATACCTTCGCGATCACGAAGAACGCCAGTAGCAACAGTTAATATCTGAAAAACCAGCAATGCAAAGCAAATTGAAATGATCCGAACTACGTCCGAAATTCACCCGAGCTCCTCGGGGCCTCGTCGGAGCATACCAACAAGTTCCATAACACAATACAGACCTACTCAAGACCTCAAATCACACATAACAACATCAAAACAACGGATCACGCTCCAAATCAAAATCTATGAACCTTAACATTTCAACTTCCATATCTCGTGCCGGAACATAGCAAATCAACCCGGAATGAACCCAAATTTTGTACACAAGTCCCAAATGATATAACGAAGCTATTCCAATTCCCGGAATCACGGTACGAATCCTATATCCTTAAATTCAACTTCCGATCAAACTTATGAACTTTCCAAACCTTCAAATTCCAATTTGCGCCAATTTGTGCTGAAACCTTCTAGAAACATCAAAACTCCGTTCCGGGGTCAAATTCGCAAAAAATCAAACTGGGTCAACTCTCCCAACTTAAAACTTAAATCATGAAATTATTTCTTCCAAATCAATTATGAATAGCCTGAAAATCAAAATCGACGATTCACATAAGTCATAATACATAATAGGGGCTAATCACACCCGTACACTACCGAGCGAAATTTAAATACTCAAAACGACCAATAAAGTCGTTACATAAACACTAAAAAATAAGTAAGAAAATCACTTACTTTTCAAGAAAAATATTTTCCTTCGGATCAAAAACACCCATAAAGTTGGTACCTTCGATAGTGTAATCAATGTTTTTACGAGATTTATACTTTCACTATGCTGCTATGTTGGGTGTATGGTGTTTGAAAAAACTAGTGACATATCACAAAAGGTAGTGTATCTCATTGGTTAGGAAGATATTTTCGCTTTATAATAAATATTTCTTTTTATGAGAAAACTACACGATTGAGTAAGTTTTAAGAAAATTAACTTAAAAAATATAATCATTATTTTAAGAAAATAGTATCTCAATATCACTTATTGTGTATTCCATAAATAATAGATTTTTTTTTATAATTATGGGGTTGGTTTTAATCCTTATTTATCTTTTCATTAACTGGTAGCTTGTAACTTGTCATTAAGTTATAGTTTTTGTTCAAGGCGGTAGCTAGTAACAACCCAAATGAATTTTCAGAATAATTTAAATCGGTCATAGTACGAAGGTTTCCAAATTCGTCTTATTAAATATATGTACATTTATTATACCATAAAATATGTCTATTATTATGTAAGTGTGAATTTTATACCAGTGTTTTAAAAAATGGAGACGTGAGGCGGGACATTTTACTTAATATGAGACGAGGTGAATGTCTCGAGGCATGGGGCATCTTTAAAATTTTAATTTATAAGTTAATAGAATAACATAATGACACAAAAAATATAAAAATTACATTAAAATTAATTAAGTTAAAAAGGATTAAAGAACTCATAAAAATAAAGTATCCAGCATTTTTTTAAAATCTAAATAATCCAATAGTGTTAAAGTTATGTGATAAAATAAACCATACTTAACTTTGAAATAATTAGAAAATCACAATTTCTTAAACACTATTAACTACACATTTTACGTCCAAAAAGTAAAATAATCAATAAACTTCATTGGCTCTCTAATTTTAAATATTATTCCTTCACGATTAAATACAAAATTACTTTTAAATTTGAGAGATATAGAACTAAGACATGACCCCTTCTCTCTTTTTTTCTTTTTCTTTGTTGCCTTCCCGTCGTTTCATCACTGGCGGCGGGACGCCGGCAACAACACTCCTTCTGGCCGTTCTTTCCCTTTTCTCCCACCCACATCCCGCTCATCCCTTCCCCCTATTATTTTATTTTTTCTTTTTTCCCGTCATTATTCGCCCTAGTTTCCAGCGAGACGACGACGATGACTGTCACTCTACTTTTCTGTTCCTTATCTCTTTCTCTCGTACCCTTGCCCAAACCTATTTGTGTGTGGGGGTGCGCTTTCTTTTCTTTTTCAGGTGTGAGTTAAGGCACCCCGACTCCGGCGAGATTCAGACTAGTTACCAGCGTGTGGGAACCCAAGACCCGTTTCGAAGTTTCTTAAGTCGACATGCAGTAGCCTGGGCAGATCTTCGACGACAGTACCAGGTTTTGCGTTTTTGTTTGGTTATACTCTGTTCTTTGATCTCAGTGTATTCTCTATTAGTTGTTGTGCTTCAGACATGATTTATTTGTTTTGTTTGTTTGTTTGTTTAGATCATTTGTTGGTTCATTCACTCATTAGTATTTCTTAGTTCTCTTGTACTTGCTTTTGGGCCTATTAGCACCATTTAGGATTCTTAGTTTTCCTTACCTTGCTGCTACTATCTTTCTTGGTATATGTGCTTTCCCCTACTATATGCCTTTGGTTCTAGACTGTACCCTCGAGGTCTTTGTTTTTATTGTTTATAATGGCTATATTTAATGATGGTAGGGTAGGGTCATGTCCTCGGAGGAGTCCTCAAGGAGATATGGGATGGGGGAAAGGGGGTAAGGATGGTAAGGGTGCATCCGGCTGCGAGTTGGGTCCCGGAATATAGAGGTCTTAACGGGAAAATCTATTGAGTTAGCAAAGATTCCCCATAAGAGAAAGATTAATATAGCTTGTCTCTAGGAGACTAGATGGAAGGGAGATAAGGCAAGGGATGTAGACGGGTTTAAACTATGGTACTCGGGATGCGCGGGGTGGGGGGGGGCAAGATTGGGTAAGCATTTTAGTTGATAAGGACCTCCGGGAGCTAGTGGTGGAGGTTAGGAGATTGAGCGACATGCTGATGAGAATTAAGCTAGTTGTTAGGGGCTTTACTTTAAACGTGATTTTTGCATACTCCCCCCAAATGGGCTTGGCCGAGGAGATCAAAAGGCGCTTCTGGTAGGACATGGATGAGGTTGTGCGTGGAATACCGCATACTGAGAAGTTTTTCATAGAATGGGATTTCAATAGTCACATTAGGGAGACATCTAGCGGTTATGATGACGTGCATGGAAGCTATGGTTTTGGAGTTAGGAACGAAGGAGCAGAATGACTCAGACCCAGCATAATCCCAAGAATGAAAGAAGGAGGAGAACTTAGTTACTTTCCAGAGTTCGACAGCTAAGACCCAGAATGACTTCCTACTCTTTAGAAGATCTAATCGAGGTCGGTGCATGGACTATAAGGTCTTTCTGAGTGAGAACCTCACGACCCAACATAAGCTCCTTTTTATGGATTTGGAGATTATGAAGAAGCGAAGAAAGAGGGTTGCGCAGTGTTTACCTAGGATCAAGTGGGAGATTTGACTAAAGATAGTGCCCTAGAGTTGGGGGATATGTTGCTGGCTATGGGGGCATATAGGATCTATGGGTAAGCAAGTGGTATGTGCACCATGACGGAGAATTGCATTAGGGAAGCTATTATGGAGGTATTAAGGGTCTTAAAGAGTCCCCCTGGTGGCCGCAAAGGGGATTGGTGGTGGAGCGCTGAGGTTCAAGGTAAAGTGGAAGCCAAGAAGGCGGCATATTTGAAGCTTTTGGAGAGCTGGGACGAGGAGGAGAGGAGGACGAATAGGGAGAGGTATACGGTGGCTAAGAAGGAACCGAAGCTAGCAGTAACTGCAGCTAAGACTACCGTCGGATATGGCAGATGCGTGACCTATGCGTGGCAGAGGGGATTAGAAGTTGTATAGGCTTGCCAAGGTGCGTGACAGGAAAGCATGTCATCAGGACCAAGTGAAGTGCATGAAGGATGAGGACGGTAGAGTATTGTTGGACGAGGCACTTACTCGTCGGATATGGCAGATATACATTCGTAAACTCTTGAATGAAGAAGGAGATAGAAAAATTATGTTGGGTGACTTAGAACATTCTGAGAGTCACTGGGACATTGGGTATTGTAGGCGGATAAAAGTTGAGGGGGTAGAGGGGTCTATTAATAAGATGAGCAGGGAAGAGCGACAGGGACATACGAGATTCTGGTGGAATTTTGAAAGAGTGTGGGTAGAGCGGGCTTGGAATGGCTAACTAGGTTATTCAATGTCATTTTTAGGATGAAGAGGATACATGAGGAATGGAGATGGAGTACGATGATCCCATTAGGTAAGAACAAGGGTGATATCTAAAATTGCAATAACTATTGGGGCATCAAGCTACTGATTTGTACTTTGAAAGTATGGGAGAGGGTGGGTGGAGCATAGGGTGAGGAAGATTGTGTATATCTCAAAGAACCAATTCGGATTTATGTTGTGGCGCTCACTTACAGAAGCCATTCACCTTGTTAGGAGGTTGATGGAGTAGTATAGGTAAAGGAAGCGGAATTTGCATATGGTGTTCATCGTAGAGAAGGATTACGATAAAGTGCCGGGAGAGGTTTTGTGGTGATGTTTGGAGGTTAGTGGCGTTCCTGTTGCATACATTATGGCTAATCAAGTCATGTACAATGGAGCTAAGACTCGGGTGAGAACAATGGAAGGGGACTCTGAACACTTCCCGGTTGTGATAGGGTTGCATCAGGGGTCAGCCTTTAGCCAATTTCTGTTTTCCTTGGAAATCGACTCAGTGACGCGACATATTTAAGGGGAGGTACCGTGGTGCATGTTATTTGCAGATGTCACTATAATAATTGATGAGACGCGAGGTGGTATTAACAACAGGTTAGAGGTTTTGAGGGAGACTTTGGAGTCTAAAGTCTTCAAGTTGAGCTTGATGGAATACTTAAAGTGGAAGTTTAGTAACGCAATTAGGTAGTTTACAAAGATGTGTGGCTTGATTCACAAGTCATTCCTAGGAGATAAAGTTTCAATTACCTTGTGTCTGTTATACAAAGGAATGGGGAGATCGACGAGGATGTCACACATCGTATGGGGAAAGACGGATGAAATGAAGGCTTGCTTCCGGTGTTCTGTGTGATAAGAATGTGCCACCAAAACATTAAGGTATGTTCTATAAAGAGATGGTCGGACCGACTATGCTATATGGGTAGAGCGTTGGCCAATCAAGAACTCCCATGTATAGAAGATCAAGGTGAATGAAATGAGGATGTTGAGATGGATGTTCGGTCATACCAGGTCGGATAGAAATAGAAATGAAGTTACCAAGAAAAGGTTGGCGTGGCCCCTGTGGAGGATAAGATACGAGAAGCGAGACTTAGATGGTTCGGGCATGTAAAGAGGAGAGGCTTTGATGCTCCAGTGAGGATGTGTGAGAGGCTAGCATTGGAGGGTCAATGAAGAGGTAGAGGAAGGCCAAAGAAGTATTGAGGTGAGGTGATCAGGCGAAATATGGCGTTGCTCTAACTGACTCATCCACTTCCAATCCACAATCAACAGTGAGTGGAAATGGTCATTGGAGCAAATGAAATAACAAAATTGCGCTTCCAAACAAAGGATTTTGTTTACTACTTCTAATTTATCACTAACAATTATAAACTAATGAGAAGAAACTAGAAAGCGAGTGATTGTTTTTGTTATTTTAATCAAACAGTTAAAAGCCTAGGGTGTGACATACACCTAGGTGTTTGTCTAATGGGTTAAGTACGTTAACACTTGTTTTATTGATCGGAGTGTATTATAGCTCTCAAAACTAAGTTATCCACTCAATACCTCTCGGTCATAGAGTGATTATAACAAATTTGGCTTTCTTAAGCCCAAATGTTTATCAAGCTAAATAGTTGATATGAGCTCAACTCAGGTTTTCCCTATCTCTAGTTCTACCCCTTAATTAAGCTAATCAAATCCTCAATTAGCCAAATTTCTTGTTAGCCTAGCTTTCCTAGACTAGGTTCCTCTTTCTCAAGTAAAGACCAAGTCAAAAAGGCATGAATCAATGTTTGCAACCACTAATTCTAAAATTAAAGCATAAACAAGGCTAAATAATTAATACCCAATCATAAACAAGCATTAAATTAAATACCCATAAGGTTTACACTCTATGGTTGGGTCACAACCCTAGTAAGAGTCAAGCTACTCGTAATAAAAAATGAAGAAAATAAAGAATAAATATTAATTAAACTCATAATGTAAGATTAAAATGATAAGCTATGATGTCTAAATCCCAAAATAATCACAAATTTTCTAAAACGGAAAATCCCAACGGCTACATCTGCTTGAACTTCAAAACTTGACCTAAAAATTTGATTCCCTTCTATTAATAGTGGACCAAATTTCGTTGAAAAAATGTCCCCCAGGAGGTTCTGCGATCCGCACATTGCTTGGTCTTGCAGGGATTTGGATTCTGCAGCCCCATAATTTAGTCTGCGACTGCAAGTCAGTTTCTATGGTCGCACAATTTGGTTTGTAGTTCGCACTTCAGGCAATGATTCAAGTCTTGGTTATATGCAGACTCTCTAAACATTTGAACTCTTTTTAGTGCGGACCCTGTTCTGCGGCCGCAAAGTTCATGTGCGGTCCGCGTTTCTACTCAAAGTCTGATGGGCTTCTTCACCAATTATGCAGCCGTAGAAGGAATTGTGCGGTCCGCACTTTCTTCTACGGCCGCAAAAATACCTCTCCGAACCGCACTTCTTGTTTGTTGAACCCATTATTTCCTTGTGAGTCAGAACACTCCTTTTTGAGTGGGATTTCTTCACGGGAGCCCGAATTTCCAACATTACTGCAATTTGCACACTTTCATGAGTGTTGGGAACATAAATTAATACTTTCGAACTAAAATAAAAGCAAAAATGTGTTAATAAGTGTGTTTAATTTGAAAATGGTAATTACAATTATATTTGATTTTGTGGTTCTAAAAATATGTGATTTATTTTTATACTAGTTGTTAGGCATTAGACGCGAAGTGCGAGCTAGAAAAATGAGATAATAGCAAAGGGAAATGGTGTTATACAAACCAAACAGATTTGAGACGAGGTCTCGAGCTGGCCGAAACTGGGCCTCGAGGTCCAGCTAGTGTGCTTGACTGGGGGCTATCGATGGGGGAATAACAGTGTAGAGCGCCTTGAGGATAGCCTCTTTATGATCAATAATGAGCAATAAATAAAGAACAATAAAGGGAAGCAATAAATCAATGGAGCAATTGTAGAGTATGTTTGAGTTAGAGAGTAGAGAATGTTCTTGTTCTTGTACTGAATATCATGTGTGTTACAAAATGACAAGGGTCCCCTTTACATAAGAAGGGGAATCCCAACATAGTACTTGTGTAATTATTACAAGGAAATGCAGCTGGTACAACTATATAATGTCACGGTACAGACTTGTACTATTCTTGCAGACTTGGTCAACTCTAGCCACGTGCCTTTTGGGAATTTCCCGCCTTCTCATGACGGTCTCTGATTTATGCCTCTCCGAGGTCGAGCGTGGGGGATCCTCGATATGCTTCTTGCTGTCGAACCTCGAACCGTGCCTCGAGCCCTCTAAAGACGGGCTACAGATTGCCATAATGATCATAAAATCGGACTCTCCGATTTTAGCCGTATACAAATAGTCCCCGCCTTTCATAGAATGAAATGATAAGAAACGATCTTGAATTATTGCCTCTTCGATATTCCCATTATGACATCAGCCTCATCAGAACATTAAATGACATGACATAAAGGTTGCAGTACTATCGATATTATTCATGCAGAGTTCTTGCCATTTCCTGAGAAATAGAATTTCACACGTAAGTGATATGCTGCATTTTATCATTTTGGTTCATAGTAGAGTCGGACTCCGTAAGAATGTTTTCTTCATTTCTCCGCAGCGATCCCGTTGTTGCCACGTGAAGTCCCCGATCTGGCGGTTTGGACTCGGAAATTGGCAGCTTGCTTAACATACGATGAACGCAAGTGGCGAGGCCTGTCGAAGGGTCGTTGGGAAGAAAACACCATGGTATGTGCTGTGTGGTTGCTTCTTTAAGGGATACTCCTCTTTTGTTTGATAATTTCTTTGCTTCAAAGACGGAAGCGCTTGAATTCCTCTGGGGCGAAGTTGGCCAGATTAATTCTGAATGCAATGCTTTTAAGGCCCAGATAGATGCTCACATTGTGGCCGAAAAGAATGCTTTGGATAGGGCTTCCGCTCTGGAGATACAACTTCGGAATGCCCGAGAAAGAAACTCGGTCCAAACGAGCAGAAGGTGGAAGTAGTGGATGCTCAAGTCGAAGCCGAAGGCTCCGAGTAAAGGCCGATAAGAAGGTGGAAATTTACTTAAAAGATGCTTCTAAAGCTCTGGCAGAGTTGAGAGGGGCCTTTGATAAAGAGAGAAAGAGCAATGACTACGCCCGATGCAGATCTCGGAGGGAGACTCTCGAAGAAATTCAATATAAGGGTTTTGATCTCTCGGAGGAGATAAAGCAAGCCAAGGCAGATGAGATCAATGCCAAATTCTTCATTTCCACCGAAGCAGGAACTGATGTTTGAGGGCCTTCAAGGGAGCTGGCCCCGAAGGGTTGACGAGGCCATAGTCCCCGAGGGGGAGAAAGGTCAAGTCCCTGAAAGTAGACTAGGTTTCTTCTCTTTTGTTTCTTTGTATAGGGATCTTTGTGAGAGCATTGTAAATGTATCCTTGAAATACATATATAAAAAGAGACCTTTCGGTTTTCCCTTTTACATGAATTTCCATTTTCTTGTGTCTGTCTTTTTTGTTTTGAATTTCGATGCTTGTTGATAATTATCCCGATAAATCGCACTTCGAAATGAAACCCTTGGGGGTTATATAGTGGCCCTGAGGCTTTTTAGGCTGGCCCATGGGCTCTTATGCACTGGCCCTTAGGCAATTTAGTTAACCGTTTAGGGCTCAGTCCTAGATTTGGGTTTCGAAACGAGCTCATTGACCCTTAGGTTTTTTAAATCGGCCCTGAGGCTCTTTAGGTTGGCGCTTAGGCTCTTACGCATTGGGTCGGTACGACCTTTAATATGACTGGCGCTTAGCCTCTTACGCATTGGGTCGGTACGACCTTTAGTATGGATGGCGCTTAGGCTCTTAGGCATTGGGTCGGTACGACCTTTAGTATAGCTGGCGCTTAGGCTCACGCATTGGGTCAGTACAACCTTTAGTATGGCTGGCGCTTAGGCTCTTACGCATTGGGTCGGTACGACCTCTAATATGGCAATAGTTTTCCCTTGTTAAAGACTTTTTGAAGTTTTTGTATTCGTCTGACTCTTTGACGGCTCAAAAGAACCTCGATTATGATCTGTTATGTGACGATAATGGAACACCGCGGAAGGTTTCACTCGATTGCTGAATTTTTGAAGCGTTTTAATTGTCGGAGCTGATATGATCGAAGCTCTTTTGCTTATGCCGAGGTTAGCTCGATTAACCGATAATTTTCGAAGTGTTTTCAAAGTATTTAAAGGCATGAGATTTATGGCGACGGTCGGACGTCTCCGAGTCACGTTAGGTTGCAGGAGCCTTATGACCATAGTATTTATGTTTGGCCGTAGCCTTTTAGTCCCCGAGTGAGGTAGCCTCGATATCTATATCTAGGGTATGCCTTTTTAAGGGTCTTACAAGTTCGAATATATAGCCTTGGCTTTATATCGGGGTCATGCCCTTTTTTAAGGGTCTTACAGAATCGTACATGCCTTGATCGAGGTCTTACAAATTTATAAATGCCTTGCTTGAGGTCTTACAAATTTGTACATGCCTTGCTTTAGGTTTTACAGATTTGGTGTGGCCTCATTGAGGTCTTATGACCTCGAAGTTGCCGGCCCCGAGGTTTTACATCTTTGAATTTTTGATGTTGCCTCATTGAGGGCTTATAAATTTGAACATGCCTTGTTGAGGTCTTACAGATTTGTACATTCCTTGCTTGAGGTCTTATAGATTTGCACATGCCCTACTTGAGGTCTTACAGATTTGCACATGCCTTTCTTGAGGTCTTACAATTTTGATATTGCCTCGTGGAGGTCTTACGATTCATGCCCTTTCATGAGGTCTTACAGATTTAATATTTCTTCGTGGAGGTCATACAATTCATGACTTTCTTTAGGTCTTACAATTTTGATATTGCCTCATTGAGGGCTTTCGAGCTTTCAATGGTTTGATGAGCCGACTACCGATGGTCGTTCCCGAGTGTCCGGGAGCTTCTGGCCCTTGAGCTGATTCTTGTACAAATAATAAACTTCTTCAAAGCATGGAGTTTTCTGGTGATAAAGATACTCCTTTGATAACTTGGTACAAGCATACATGTTTTCTCCATCGAGAGTTTGATTATTCTATGCAGATACAGTTCATTCGACCGTTTGGTCCAATACATCATTCTCCTGTCGAGACCATCTTTGGCTTATTTCTATTTTTTCGAGGAGGCGATCTCTCGGGGGGATTCTCCTTAGTATTCAAGGTTGATTGAAAAGAAGCGTTGAATAATTTTCGAGTTCTCATTAGGTAGCATATGGATGTTGCCTCGTTAAAAACCTTGTCGGTAAAACCCGTTAGGGATAAAATCCGATCTAAGGGAAAAAGTGTGCAACGCATGCTTTAAAACCTAAGGTCTTCGAGATGAAGGGTGATTCATCTCTTCTTCGATCGAGCACCTGCAATAAGTTAGTATAAAACATAAAAGGAAAAAAGGAGAGGGTTATACTTTGGCGATGGTGGCGTTTGAGCCTCGATATGTTTCAATCTCTTGTTCTGAGGAAGCAGCACAGTTCTATATTCGGCCGAGAATACGAGCCGTGGTTATTATTTGGTCGTTTGCTTGTTCTTTGGCTCCTTTGATATAGGAGGTGCCGGTGCCGATGCCACATTATGTACTGCGAACATCTCTTTTGCTGCGTGCTGCTCTCTATACACTGTTTTTACTCCATCCTTCGTAGGAAATTTCATCATTTGATGAAGGGTTGACGACACCACCCTCATACTGTGAATCCATGGCCTTCCAAGTAAATCATTGTATCTCATGTCACCTTCGATGACATGAAACTTGGCGTCTTGTATTGTATCGGCCACGTTAACTGGGAGGATGATTTCCCTTTTCATTGTCTCGCTCGCCATGTTGATTCCATTGAGGACTCGAGAGGCGGGCACAATCTGGTTGAGCAATCTGAGTTGCTCTACTACCCTCGACCTGATAATCTTGGTCGAGCTACCTGGATCCACGAGCACACGTTTAACTTAAAATTTATTCAAAAGAAAAGAAATTACCATTGAAGAAATTACCATTGCGTTATTATGAGGTTGAGACAAGGTCTTGATCTCCTCTTCACTGAATCAAAGAGCTTCATTCGTTCAAGCCCAGAGTGAAGGCCTGCACTGCCCAGTCATCGGAGACGGGTGGTAATTCCATTCGTTCCAATTGGAAACGGGATACGAACTCCCTTAACATCTCATTCTCTCTTTGTTTGATTTGAAGACGTCGGATTTCCTTGTAGCGACCTTGATGGCACCAGCATACGTCCTCACATAAGAGTCTTCCACCATGGTAAATGAATCTAATGAGTTCGGGGGTAGGTTATGATACCACATCATGGCCCCTTTTGGCAGTGGAAACCATGTCCAGTCAATCTATCGATCATTTTATCTAATAAAGGAAGTGGACAGTGATCCTTCCTTGTGAATTTGTTGAGCTTGTGATAATCCATACACACCTCCAACCAATCACCGTTCTTGTAGAAATCAATTCATTCTTGTCATTGTTGACCACTGTCATGCCCCCCTTTTTTGGGACATATTGAACAAGAGAAGTCCATGAACTATCGGAGATGGAGTAGACAACCCCGACATCCAACCACTGGATAATCTCTTTCTTGACAACTTCTTGCATCGCATTATTGAGTCTCCTTTGATGTTCAATAGATGGTTTAGCTTCATCCTCCAACTTGATCTTATGCATGCAAAAGACGGGGTTTATACCTTGAATATCCGCCAAGGTCCACCCAATAGCCTTCTTCCTCTTTTGTAGCAACGGTAATGTGGAATTTACCTACACGTTAGTCAAATAAGAGGAAATAATAACCAGTAAAGTAGAACAAGGGCCAAGAATTCATACTAAAGAGGTGGAGATAGTGGCTTGAACTCTAAGGTAGGTGACTCTTCAATGGAAGGCTTTGTAGGGGGGGGGGGC